>JASANE010025842.1:0-49751 GCA_030248225.1 Trileptium ribeirensis
AATGAACATAAGGTGCTTGCATATTAGATGAGACTGACCTAATTAAATATTCTGTTTTTTTGTGCATAGCTAATGAGATATCTTGGCATATGGCGTTTGCATACTTAATGAGCGTCAAGTAATTAAATATTCTGAGTTTTATGCATATTAAATGAGGTTGAGTTGACGTAGCGTTTCTGTTTTATTAAAAAGAATTTTAAAAGAGATTATTTTCAGCTTATCAAATCAACGAAAATTAAAGCTATATGTGTATGTATTTATATATATGTGAAGTAGACATGTATGTCAATACATATATACACAAACAGTAGGTGTGTAGCATATAGGAGATACATACATGTATGTATGTGTGCAATATATGTTATAAATCTATATAATATACACATACACATATTTATATACATTATGTACATAGCTAACATACCTATGATGACTAATTATGGCTCCCCGCTTCGATTTCGTAATCACACAAAATTTGTATGGAAACTCCTCCGGGAGGGGGGGCCAAACGCCCATTTTTCATCTACTATGGTCATTTCTGGGGGTGTCATTATGCACAGACCTCCACGTTTTTATGGGGGAGGGGGTAGCTCGGGGCCTCCAGTTTTAAAGTGGGGGTCGGTTTATAAGCTACTGGTTCAACCGACCACCATCAAAACTGGGGAGGCGGTCTACCCCCACAAAATGAGAAAGGAGTGTGCGCATGACAACAACCACAGAACCACAGGTTAGTCAGGTTGAAAACGCCCGTGTAATCAAACACGGGTTATCATTAGAGTGCAGGGTAGAGTTATACTCTTCCCTAATGCACCCGTCATGATACATATTAGAAATTTGCATTGACATTTAGGACATTTATGTATCACAACGTTCGAAATATGTAGTGTAAACAAGATTACACATATGGTACATATGAGTGTGAACTATAACAGTTATTTTTAAGTGCATATGTCCTACGCTAGTTGCTCTGCGGCTTGCTGTGCATTCAATGATCTGTGTGGACGACTGTGCATCTTTCTCATTAAAGTTAGTGCTGTTGCCCGTTTGCATATGTCAAAATCGCGCGTACAAAAATGTGAACAAGTCATGTTACAAATATTACTTGAAGCTCACTTGGCAGATCATGCTGCACATACAAAGATTTCGTACAAAGACATTGTGCTGGCGCTGCAAAAGCATAAGTATCATTAGCAGTGGATCAGGGAAGAGTATGACACTTTCCTGCACTCTAATGTAAACCCGCGTTGGATGACACGGGCGTTATCGGCCTGACCCTTCATTTCTGGTGGAGTCGTCATGCACAGAGCACCTTAGTTTTTGGGTCGGGGGTATGTCAGACACGCTCCAGTTTTGGAGGACAGCTCGGATCGCTCCTTCAGTTTTGAAGCGTGTGGTTAAGCAGCTACCGTTCAACTGACCAGCTCTCAAAACCGGGGTGGGTCCGAGCTTCCCACTTCCAGAGACTGAGCGGTGGTCCGAGCTACCAACCACAAAACGTGCGTGGTCTATTCATGATGACACCACAGAAAAGAGAAGCGTCAGGCCGAAAACTCATCCAACATGGGTTTACAGTAGAGTGCAGGGAGGTGTCACATTCTTCACAAATGCACCATTGGTAACATGAATTACAAAGGAATTATACTACTGCAATATTAGTTTTTCGCCAAGATGTTGCCGAAAACTAAACTTTAGATGAAACTTAGGCTCAATCGAATGATATTTTTAAAACTGTGATGAAAGTACTTTGCAAGATGCATTGTTTTTTTTCGTTGAAGAGAGTTTAGACAGTGTAAACTTTGTCCACGCACTCCCTATTCAAAGCTTTAAACGACATGATTTATGGGATACAATCAATTAGTGTAAATAATCCGAAATTTCACGTAGCTAATTTTCCCGCCTTTTTAAACAACTGTTCTAATGTAGGATGTCGAAGACACCATAGCGTAATGTACTCGGTGTCCGCATCACAATTACTTGTGCTGCATTGTATATCTTTCCGATACCACGTACCATGGCATGGTCGTGATGACACAGCAACAAATCTTCCACACGCGGGCATTTTATAACGTGAACACCGCCTTACATTACTGGTACGGCCACATGGTGTAGGCCGCAGTGGGTAACCAGAATCTGCGTGGTCTCAGGAGGTATAAATGTGACATCACAAGCCTCCGACCCCTACCCACGTAGTTGGTTAACGTGTTCATGATTACAGCTTAAAAATTAACGTTCTTAAAAGCTGTACTTGCAGAAATATTTCATGCATCAACAAAAAATTTATAGCTATAGTTGAGGACATACGCTAAATGGATGTAATTTTATATTTTTAGCGTCGATGATTATGAGACAAGTTTCGCAAATCAAATCAAAAACAACAAAATATGGTTCATTCGATTACATCCTTTTAGGTCGAGGGGCCAGATAATGTATCCTTAGCGACAGGGTCTTGGAACAGTTTCTTTGGCTATGTTATAACCCGTTCCCGCATGAATTATTGAATATTAAATGCAACGTTGAGCAAACTTTTGTCAAGGCAGCGGATTGAACTTAAATAAACTATATTATTAAATCTATAAAAATAATTATATAATAAAACTATACTGGATCGATTTATAAAGATAAATCTACATTGGGTATTGCACCACTTCGTGCTAGTGCCGAAAAAATCGTTAAGGAACCTAATAAAGCGAGCTAATAACGACGCATTTGTAAACTCACGCGACAGCCAAACTCGGTTAGAGTATGATGTCGAAAAAAGACAGTTACTAACGTGTGACTATATGCTTGAAAGTTTTAACTGAGCGATAGTCTAAATTGTTTTCAAATATATACTACATAGTGTACCAGTCAAACTGAGGATTACGTCACCACATCCAGTACCATTTTACGGAAAATTTCACTTAATTTATCACAGCTTTTAAGTAGGTAATGCCCTGGATAACAAAACGAGGCTTATACTCTACTGGACTACCAATAAATGTTGTAATATTTCAAAAAATTCAAGGTACTATCGCATCGAAAACTGTGGATTTGTAACCTTTGTGGTAAGGCATAGTAATGGGAGACAGATCATGTTATTGAAGCCCTAAATGATGGTAACAGTGTTATTGTGGGTTGAATTGTGAACACAGGCCAAAAACAGTTAGCGTATAACATGTTTTAGAGCTAAATAGCAATGCTAAAATGTTAGTATATTTTTGCTTCATGCTAATTGTTCTGGTATAATGTATCTGATTATACGCGACTGTTGCTTTTCGTTAGTTGATGTTTGCCATTCACGTTCTAAATCAATCTCGTAAATCAAAATTGCTTATATGGCTATTATGCAAAAATTTAACACTTTTACGTCATTTCGAAGCTCTAGAAACTTCACTACTTTCTGTGTTCTGATGTTATAGGGTTTCACGTTTGAGTGTGAGTATGCGCAAATGTTCTTTATTTAACTTGAATACTTATATCACTCAAAATAATGGATATCACATAAGGCGTGGGAGGTCATGACATGATTTCAAATCCTTAGTGTAAGCATAGTGTGCTAAATCCTTCACTGGCATAGCCTGGATATCCCCTGGTGTTTTTGAACGGATTCGGATCCCATCAATTTGACCAATTTTCAGAGCTCAAGTGATTTAAATGCATGGGCCCATGAATAGGCGGCGTCAGGTTTGCAAGGCAGGGAATTGGCTAAAAAATTATATTGCCATATTTCATGTTCACAAAAGGCGGATAGACCAACAAAACGTTGAACAGTTTAGCCGGAAGGTTTTTACCTTACGAACTAAGAAGCAGAAACACTGATTATTTGCCAGTTATCACATGAAGTTATTGTATTAATATTTCATGCTATTTTGCGATTTTTATTTATTTCTTTCAATTTCTGATTATGTGACTATGGATCACACCTAGCCCAACTTTGGGGAAAACTTAGTGACGCGGTGTTTGAATTTATTATGTTTGCGCAATACTTTGATACTTTTATACATTTGCTCTTTCCCTGATAGGGAAATGTACTAAATGCATGAGTTCTTTTGTAGTTTTGCATTAAGACCAGATGAAAAAATATAAGCAATTACTGCGTGCAAAACATGCTTTAGGAAATTTTCAACTATTAATAAATTAATAAAACAGTGCTATATAAGCTCAGATTGAAAAGTGGGAAACGTAATTTGAATTTTTTTTCGATTCAAACATAGGAGCTTCTGCCAACTATAATCTAAAACTGAATTTGTAATTTTTTCTCTTTTAGAACTAACCGATGTAGTTTTATCATTATTTTCAATTCTGGATCTTTGTAATTATTACAATAACAAAACTGATCATACGGCAACCAGATAGATTAGCAGATTTATGTTTATTTTTAAGTCATCTGAATAGTGCTTATCCATATCATCTTAGTTTATGAATCATGCTTCAGATTACCATTAGTCAAAACCAGTGAAAAATCTGAAACAATATATCGCTTAGTCGTTTAACATTGTACTCACCAGTGCTGCATATATATCTCTGTACATTGCGAACCATTGTCTCTCGTTAGTTCGTTTTGTAGCTTCCATTTTAATGCGCCTTGTTCTTAGCTTGCGCTTTGGATGATCTTAAACGTAGGGTCAATACAGCTCTGACATATTTCAACGGATTTAAACCAAGTAAATAGGGATGTACATCGTACAATATCCTGAAGGAACTTAGATTTTTTGATAAGGAAATGCCTGAGGTCAAATCGGCACTTACTTCAAACATTTTTGCCAACGAGCTAAATTTTGTAACCATTTCGTTTACTGTTTTACTGGTGTTCCGTCGAATGGACATACTATAAAATTTGAAATATATGTGGTTTGTTAGAAAATCCACATATTGTGAATAGCGAAGCAAATTTTGGTGTTCTTCAAGTTGTCTGGAATAGCTGATTGATGCTATACATACGGTCTGTTATTCGGCACACATAATAAGGATATAGTAAACAATATTTAGAATCTTTCTGTTCCAAAGACCGTTGAACAGTCTAATAAGGTTGACTGCTTTATTTCAGCTCAATCATGGGTTGCTCACAAGTGTGATGCAGAATAAAAGGTATAAAAAATTTGCAAACTGTTGGAAACTCTTGTTTCCATTCATACTACGTTCTTTCTAATTCTGTACAAGTACCCGAATGCATATAAAACCAACGTGACGTTGATAATCATAAAGCTCTTGGCGCAACGCCTAGTATAAGAGAATGCGTGTAACAATGGCGGTTGAACTTTGGTACTAAAATGGTGATGTATAGTCGAATAAATGTTAATTGACAAATGTACTAATTATATATGCATTATCACCAGTAACCATCAATATATTTACATAACTGCTTTTTCGTATATCACGTTTGAATGTTTTGTACGAAATTGTTTCAATTGAGCCCATCTGCAATATAGTATACATGACACTACGTAAATTCCAAACGGTATGTTATTACTCATTTTTGGATCTATAGAATATTTGCCTATTATTGCGTTGAATAGATGCCATCAAGGTCTTGTTCTTTCCATGTTTTCGCACAGCAAAATCTCGATTCTGCAAATATTTTCCATCGGTTACCCATGGTGAATACATGGTTTACCCATCGTTTGCATGGCTTACCCATAGTTTACATGGTTTACCCATCGTTTACATGGTTTACCCATCGTTTACATGGCTTACCCATAGTTTACATGGTTTAGCCATAGTTTACATGGTTTACCCATCGTTTACATGGTTTACCCATAGTTTACATGGTTTACCCATAGTTTACATGGTTTACCCATCGTTTACATGGTTTACCCATCGTTTACATGGCTTACCCATAGTTTACATGGTTTAACCATAGTTTACATCCCATCGTTTACATGGTTTACCCATAGTTTACATGGTTTACCCATCGTTTATATACATGGTTTACCCATCGTTTACATGGTTTACCCATCGTTTACATGGCTTATCTATTCAGGGTTTACCCATCGTTTATCCGTGGGTAAATACATTTTAGGCTGATTGTTATGTAACATCAATTAAACTTGACCGTTATCTGAAATGTGTAGTTCATTTAAAACTGCGTATTTTATAATATTGTTTTAAACCATTATTATTCTAGGGAAACACACGTTTCCGTTTTTGTTTTGACAAAAGTCGGTCTTATGATAACAAACTAGATTCTTCGCTGGTTCCATTATTTTCGAGACGTTTCGCGACCTAGTCCGCCACTTTATTGGGAATATGACAGAAGAAACAAAATGCCCAAATTATATACAAATTTTTTCAAAACACGACTTAATCTTAATGAAAAGCCAATTAATAGCCTTTCTGGGACAGTTTATTAGAAATTTTAGCGGTTTCTATGGAAAAACTGCATTTCGGTAAATATGCTTTATAATCCGTGTAAAAATGATCAGTTTTACTTTCTACTGTCTGTGATGAACTTTGGCGCCCCTGTCATTGAAGAAGTCTGCCACTGAACCCTGTCCGCTCGAAGAACTTTTTACGAATACAAAAGCCAAAAACAGAAATCTTCCAATATGAACTTACCTAGACTTTGCTTTGTACTATAAATTACCCATTTATCTAATTCATGTTAGTGGGAGCTAACATGATGTAAAGGCTTTCTTTGAACTAATGTCCGGCATCGGCCGGAAAAGCTGCCGGCTGGCCTAGTTTCAACTCGGCGTCCCGCTACCGGCCGTCTGTCGGGGCGGCAGGTTTTCCTGCCACCCAATGTATTGTACAGAATATCACAATTGTGATGTGACGGTTTTACAAATTAGAACTTGATTATATTATGTGAAATATAAATAAATTACACATCACATTTTAAGATTACTATAGCGAAACGTAATTTTTTCTTAATACACACACAGTCTAAAGCTTCTTTTACTATAATCAATATTATATCAGTGCATGCGCAAATGGGCATTAATAATTATGTCATACTGGTATACCTTAAAGGGCGCAATAGCCTCGTGTTTCTGTTCTACAGCAGTAAAGAGGGTATTTGTCACTATTTTGTCGGCAATGAATCTTTGTTTTCACGGGCATTCTTTTGTGTCACAGTTTTAACTTTTTGTCAACCGGTGTTTTTATAAAGTAAGCAGCATTGCAGAGTCTCACTTTGGAAATATCGATACACTTTAGAAACCGACCACTGGAGTTTGCTAATGTGCTGAAAAGAGCGCACGCAAAGGTCTCATATCCATATTACCATATTTCAGGCGAAACAACAAACTTGCAAATAAAGTAAGGTAGAGCAACATCTGATTTACGCAGATTTCGGAACCCTTAGAGGCCAAGTAGCTATAGCCGCTCTAAAATGTACGCTGTTTTTGGAAACTGACTAAAGCTACCTACAAGTATTGTGATGTTACACGTAACTGTGTAATAGATTGGAGTTTTTAAAGCAAGGATACGGGATATTAATGACCATGTGACATTTGAACACTCAAAATGAGCAACAAAAATTTCGTGCATAATCAGCACCGAAAAATTTAGCATTTTGGATCAGAAAAAATTTACCTGGCTTAATTTTAGAGAGGCCCATACATTTAGGAGCAGAACACCTATCTTCTGAATTGGTAGAACGGAGCAACGCGTTAGATTAATCGGCCACGTTTTAATCAACGTGTCCTACATTACATTGCGGGTCATTATTACTGTTTGGGTTTTCGAAAGAGGTTTGTAAGCTGGATCTTGTCTTAATTATTTAGAGCGGGCAGAAAGTAATTAACAACAATAAACCGGACCAATATAGCAATAATAAACACATAAAGCTAGCTATCCGAATTTACAGCTATATTCAACAAAACTGGTACAATACCACTACACATTTAGAAAGACGATTTGGATCACCCGTTACGTTTTAGCCCGTGCGTGCTTCTAGTTTGTTTTCAAGTTGATAGCAGTACTATGCTAGGTAACCAAACTACTAACAGATGCTATTATTTCACGAAAAATAGAACATTTTGTCGGCATTAAATTAAATCACGTATCGATTTGCTTGTGATGTGGCCACTTAAATGAGGCGAACAAAACCCGGTTAGCGGTATTCGCTCGTTTTGCGCCCAAAAGGTTGAAGGATTTGACCCAAATATGAGTCATACTTCCCAAAAATTGAAGCAAATATAACCATAATAGTCATAATTTAACCTTTATGACATGATGCTGAAGCAACACACTGCGATGTTCACCGTGCTGCAATAGATCATAAATTTGTTCCTTTACCTTACAACATTGAGGTTTCACAATTTCTATCTTTTCGTGAGCCCAAGTTCTACAGTAAGCGAAGGACACAATTTTAGTTACAAGCAGAAATTTGATTCAGACAATTTGCGTTGTTATTGCAAGCTCTAAAACCGGAGAAATGGACCTTGAAGTCCTGCCACCCGTAACACTCGAGCTTTCAAGACAGCGCAGATGCCATTTAGCGCGGACCTACACCGTAGCGAAGCTAGCAGCCTTAATTGTGACTAACGTTTAATCAACAAGTCGCCAAGTGTCAATCTCTTTGTTACGCTGCATTGTGTATACTTAATAATTTTACATGTATATATTAGATTAAAATTCATAAAATTTCGAATAACGAATATAAATACAATGCACACCAACTACAGCGACTTGTGATCCAGAGTGTTGTCGTAATTAGTATAAAAGTTTTCAATAATACTACGCCAGTCAACTAATGGATTCGCTCGGTTTGGATTTCATATGTAAGGTTAGCGGTCTTTACTTGCTCTTTTTCCAATAAAGTTAGTCGATTAGATTGTAATATATTACTGTGAAATTGGAAAGCAGAAGTATCCTGGAAGCTTAATGTTACTGCTACGAAATCGATTTTGTGTTGAAAATTTTGAATCACACCGTCTTCCCTCTACGGAAACTATATATACGGATCAAAGCTTAAGTCAAACGTGTTCAAAACTGAACTACTTATAATAATACACTATTTACTACAGTTAGGCAAGTTCCAGTGAGCCATATTTGCCCGAAACATAAAGTGTCCTTCTCTCAACGGTCTTGAGATTCCACGTAAAATAAATATTATAAAACGTGTCGCCTCCGGCTCAGTATAACCTTTATCGTATTAGTCATGACATCTTTGGTGGTTTTTATATCATTAAGCAAGCAGCGACTCAAAAATCATTTCGATAATCGGATTTAGTTAAATCAGTGACATTTTTGATATTTTAAGACTTTGAAGCTAAAAATTTGTCACAATTATTCTCAACGCTCTGCCCTTTCTCTGCCGAGACTCGTTAGCTAAATTGTTGTTGATAACTTTTCCGTAGATAATTAAATCAAGTGCTGCAAATTATTTGAATATCTGTATTTAGAGCCTGAAACCTAAACGAAATAAGGAAATAATAAAGTCGCCGAATGGTAAAATTTGGGTTAGTTGGAACATCTGATTTAAGCCTAAAATAAATTATAACAATGGAACTAATATTCTTGGTTTTAATATATACAATCAATTTTGATTGTTTTGAATTAAAGTGTAATGTTATCGTGTGTATGAGGTATCTCATTCTCTGTAGTTTAATGCTAAGTAGAACAATAAAACATTCGGTATTTTTAAAAACAAATTCATTTATGCACGTTTTTGATTCAACTCACTAGTTTTAGGACAACACCAATCAATAAGTTGTTTAAAACAATAGTTATCTTAAAGTAATTGTTTCGGGTAGTTGAATAGGTATACATTAGTGCGTATATTCGAAACGAGTAATTTCCGACTCAGTGTATAATTCTTGCTATAACATGACCTAGGATAATGCGTATCATCACATTAAGTGAGTTTTTGAAAAGTTATATTTGTAAAATATCAGTAAGCTTAAGTAACCATGATAACAAACCAATTAAGATCTGATAACAAATTTTAATGGCAGCATTATCATGTTAAATATTATTGATATACGGCAAATCCAGCTGAGTTTAGAAGATAATCTTGGTATGATTTTGAACAATAAGGTCTAAGTGATCCAACTAGCTTAATCAAAGGTGCATTAGGGAAGGGTATGACACTTCCCTGCACTCACATATAAACCGGTGTTCGATGACGTGGGCGTTTTCGGCCTGACCCCCAGTTTTTTTGGGGGGTCGAGATGCACTGACCACTTTCCAGTTTCTGGGAAGGAGGGGTAGCACGGACCCCCTAGTTTTTTGGGGGAGTAGGTCCGACCACCCTTAATTTCTGGTGCTTACAACCAGACCCCACCCAGAAATTGGGTGGTCCGACCTACCCTCCCCCAAAAAACTGGGAGGGAGGGGGTCCGCGCTACCCTTCAGAAACAGGGTGAGGAGGGTCAGGCCGAAAACGCCCGAGACATCAAACACGGGTTTATATGTGATCGCAGGGAAGTGGCATACTCTTCCCGTATGCACTCTTGGCTTAATCTATAAAGCCTTATTAGACCATGTCTAGATAGTTCGACCATCATTCTTCGCTCTGAGTTGTCCTTCTTAACCATACGTCATAAAATGTGTAATAGTTATTTTATAGACAAGTTTTTTGCATATACTGAGTTATTATGTTAGCTTTATAATTCTAGCTTATAGCTCCTGGGTTTGCATATATTCTTAGGTTATCTTTATAAAAAAACTACTCACTAACGTTGTAATTAAAAGTATATATATGTAGTAATAAATATAATATTCTGCAAACTTTATTCATTAGTTTTAACCACGTTTTTAATATTCCAACTCCAGAGTACTGTTCGACAAAATAATATAAGAGCATCAATATAAAATTAGATAAATGTTCTCTTATATATCGACATCCATGTGCAACCTTCTAACTAGACTGCTTTCCATTTTAAAAAGGGGTGGACACCGTGTAGCTCAATGGACTAGGTCTGCTGTCACAAACATTATTGTGAGAAACAGAACACATATCACACACTTATGAGTTACACGTTGATACCGCTGCAACAAACAGTCATATTTAAGAAGTCTAAGATATAAGAAAAAGGCACTAACCAAACACTCCTTCAACAATGATAAATGTAATTGCTGAACATACTAAATTACCGTGCTATCGTACGTTTCATTATGTAGTTCTAGCTGGCTTCGATATCACCTGTAGTATTATCTTTCCAGCAAGAGCCGAGATTTTAATTGACTCAAGAACTCCACCAAATGTTAATTGCGTATTCGGCTAACATCTGTTGAGGCGCACTTCTTCAACGCGTGCATAATGTGCTTGTATTGAGTAATGGCGATATTGTATGTATTGTATTTCTTTGTATCTGTCGCGCGTTGGGGACTAATCATGAAGAATTACAGTGTATACCTCAAACAACACATCACTTATATTTGGTTCTAGTGGAATTTCGGGGAAACTATGCGTAAGATTGTTAAACATTATCTGCGACAAGAGGATCCCTGGCAGGCTCAAGTTTCCTGCAGAAGCATTGCTTGATTTTTGGATGACATTAGGAATAAAGAACAGGCTTTTTAGAAACAAGACTGTTCACTGTTTAGAAAACTGTTTACGTAACGTGTGGTGTTTTTCGTAGACGCATATTCTGCTTATTAACATTCTGCTAATAACACTTATTAGCTGTAATAGCCGAGAAACAAAACCGACTTATAACATAATCGCCCGAAATTGCTTTGTGAGTTGCTACAGATTGCAACGCAATGTTTGTCGACTAGTGGTTTAACCCCTATATCTATAACGGTCACACTAAACACATCATGGGGTATTTTGTGTCGTCGAATAGGCCTACCTTATGCCTGCCCAGGATTTTTGTTCGAACCAAACCGAGCGCCCGACGTTCGCTTCCCGAACCATCGATACCTTATATCGAAGAATTATAACTAACACGGTATATTATAGAGCCAACAGATTTAATTAAGCTTTAAAATCGGTAAACAACCTCAGAATGATAATAAGTAGCAATTTATATTCATTTATGATCTCATAATCGTAACAATTAACTCATCTAATGACTGTTTCTACTAGATAGGTGACACATCTTGTATTTCGGTATTCGAATAATTATCGTCCATCTCAGTAAATTTTGACTTTGTGTGCTACATTATTATTCTAGTTGTAAGAAAGGGTCTAAAGTGATAAAGTAATACCGACTTTGTTATAAAAGAGGTTTGTTAGATTTTGTCAAGCATAAAATTATGAATTTTGCTAATTTCTGTACCTATCTGTTATATTTTTAACAACAGCACCTATAATTATGATAAATATACACGCATTTTGGGCAGTTTGCATAAAATGATAACTGTTCATGTTTGGTCATAAAAATTTCCGTTTTATCTGATCATGCAGGTCGGTCTACGTATAACAATCATTGGAAGATGCCTTATGTCCAACTGTACCAGTCGCATCGACTAATACATAAACGGAAACCCTAATTCCAACCGCCGTAAACTTTGAATTTTGATCAATGGAGTTTTGTAACGAAAACTGAAACAAATACTTTGATTACATAATAAGCACATTGGTAGACTAATTACTATCTGCCAAGAACTGTTTAACGCGTGTCTTCTGGCAGTTTTATTGACAGTGTTCGGAATTATTTGAGCAATGTTCATATGGGCTAGATACAAATATCGCAAATTTAGAAAAAACTACTCAGGACAGTTGACTAATAAACCGCATTAGCTACAGACGGCGTCCGTTATTGTTAATTCGCGCCAGATTGGTAGCTAAGGGTTTGTACGACACTGTCTAGAAAAAAGTAGTAGCTAGGGATGTGTGGTACACCCTCGGCTGTTGATTTACAGCATGGGTGTCACCCTGACTGTCTATACGGTAGGGTCGCGACTACAGGGGGCAAAAGTTCCACACAGCGGGGACATTATAACGTGAACGCCGCCTTATATAAGTTCAACAGTGTAAGACTTCATTCCACTGTCGTGTACGACCTCACGCCTTTGGATCCGCGTGCAGGCTCTCGGCGGATTGCGCTATGCCAGCCTGACTTCATAGCAGTTATAAAGCTGTTATATACTACAAACTCTATTTTATACGATATACTGTGCACTTCGATTGATATATATACAATTGTATGTTTATCGACGAAATATTTTGAATTTTGGAAAAGTGGTAATACATAATGTCGGAAAATTTTTTGTCATAAATATGGTTTAATAGACTTTTTGAACAGCAGATTTGTGGAGCGGCGTCGAATGGTACCAAAATTACACCTGAATTTTATGAATTCGGGCCGGACGATTCAAGGAGAAACCCAACATATTTACTCCATAAAAATTAAGATAAATACATTATATTTTATATTATTATATTTTACGGTATATTACGATATTAAACTGGTGCCTCACAAACGGGTAAACAAGCGAGCGTGGTTTCATTTTTAAGTTATCATTTTGTAAAATCACTTGCAACTGCCAGCGTTTGATGTATATACAAACCTCCAACCTGTGTAACCTCAACCCAATTAAAACCGAAACCTCGTCGATCCTAATCCCTTCGAAAACAACTTACAACGTATCAAGTATTTGCGCTGGTCTATGGATAACAAAATCATCGTATGCAGCGTACAAAAAACCCATATATTGACCAGTCTTGGTGCACTATATACAATGCATAACCAAACTATTCAAGACCTTCCATATTCAGGAAATCGGGTTGGTTGCCTCTAAACCCAATTGAAACGTCTAAAAAGGCATGAAATGTTCTTGCGGCCGTCTAGAAAAACAACCTATCGTATTCTCCCTACAGAAAAACTTATATACACAATTCTTGATGCCCTTGTGCGCAATAAATAACCAAACAACTTAAGACAGACTATATTTTGGAAATCAAGTTCGATGACGCTAACCCCATTGAAATTTTATGAAAAGTTCGGAAATATGCACGCTGGACTATATATAACCAAATGATTTTATTCAGAGTTCAGAAAACCTGTATATATACCATTCTTGATGCCCTACATGCAATACAAAACCAAGCTAATGAAAAAACACCACATTTTGGAAAACGGGTTCGCCTACAGCAAAATCCTTGAAACCCCATTAAAAGGTATGATATAATTAAGCTAGACTGCAGATATTAAACCATCATATCTAGCGTGCTTTATAACGTAATAGGCACTCGTGATAAGGTTCGAAGACGCAATAACATGTCGAAATTTGAAAAATCCTTATTTCTAGCAGAGGGTGGACGACCCATAATAGGGCGCACAGCCGCCTGGGAGTGATCAGCAAAGCAGTAGATCTCGATGAGCTGATTCTGCTGGTAGTCATCATTTTTCGATTCGAAGCCTGGGCGCGAGATATAGCCTGCGAAACTATGGTACCCGCATAGCCACTTTAGCAAAGAATCCTTAAAATCCTGTTTTTGCCATTTTGACCCGGAAGATGAGGTCGGAGCAATTTGCGTGGAACTAATAACGGGACATCATCGTCACTTTTGCTATGGAACAAGAAATTTTACCGAAACACATCGATCCGACGATGAGTTATGAATGAAAGCGAAAGACAAGAAAATTTCACGATTTTTCACATTAGCGCCCTCAGTAGAAACTCCGCTAGCCTCGATCGCCCTGTTTCAAAAAATTATATTTTATTGCATGTCACAGAATTTAAAACAAATAATTTTATTGCGGTAAACATATTAAAACAAAGTCCATGTTCTCATTAAGAGTGTGTAAATTATCGTAACAACAGTAGCTCTAGTGTTGGAAAGTATTTTAACGTCTTACTACGATAACATCAATATGGTAGCTGAACATGAGTTGACCGCGGGGCCTGTTGTGTAGTGGTAGCAGAATAGTCTTGCATGTTAGAGGCCCGTGTTCAACGCCGGACTGGTGCAATATAACATCTCTCTTGGGCAGGAGATATTTTCATTTGGAGAACCCGACGTCATTCCCTGCACAGAGTTCTCAACACATTTCGAACTAGACCCTTTGCTCACTGCGGAACTCCATGATGGAGTGATATAGAACGGCGAGTTTAGTCTTGCAAGCTAGAGGCCCGCGGTTGAGTCCCGGCAGGTACAAGGTCTGATTTTGTGTATCTTGTAAAGTGGGGATAAGATCATAATCTTAACGTGTTTTAAAAAGATAAGACATTAAATGATATCAACATTTAGAACTACGGTTAAAACAAGATCGTGCTTTTAAACATTATTAAGACTAGATGTCGATGCGCAGAGGCTTTTAATGTTAAAAACTGAATTAAAACACAAATGAGTTTAAGCTTTAAAATATAAATTGAATGATTTTCAGAACTGACAAAAAGCTGATAAGTAAACAACATCTGATGACTTGAAAAAAGTGATAGCTGACATACGATTCAGGTTGTTTGCATAAACGTCGAACGAACACTTAGCCGTTTCGATATTTAAGTTTGTCTCACATTTTATTTTCATAATACTGTCAATGTACTAACACCTCAAAATAAGAAAGCTAAAAAGTCAAGTTTCGATTTTTGTAATTTGTGCCTTACAGCAAACATAGGCGAGATTCGAAGATTCGAATCAGGGAAGCTATAGCGGGAGGGTGGGAATTCGTCGTCAATATCGCTAAAATTTTACTCATTTCCAATTATTGCCTATTTCGCCAAAAAATTTCTACGCGCCGTCGCCGGGAGGAGAGGGGTTGGATGCAGGAGCACCACGGTGGACCAGGCTACCTCATGGGAGTGTGAGGTGGTTCGGCGATGCCCCGAAGCTGGGTTCGAGCTTCAGGGGGATATTGACGCGTCGAGCATGTATGGCATACTGTCGTAATTACCGTTTGGTTTGCCCTAGACATTAATTCTTCAAAAATCAGATTTCAACCTTGTGCTTCTTGAATTCATAAATGAAATTGCACGCATAAATGAAATATTAAGTTGTGTTATAGGTATATGTAGGAGGCACCTAGATTGTAATAGGTAAATTAAATACAAGATACCTCATAAAACTTTCAAAATCCGTAATTTTAATAAAAGTCAGCAAAATACATTTCATAGAAAGTGTTTTGTTCCAACTCTTATGATACAAGAACAGGCCGGGTTAAATTGTTATATGGCATACTTAAGGACGGGCGTCTCGAAACATCTGCTTAAATCTCTGCCTGTTCAAGAGTTCAACATAACGTGGATATCCTTTCGTGTACTCAAGTATTGTTACACCAAAAATATAAAATGAATATTTTAACATTTTTAAAAAGGGAAACCATTAAATTTGTAAAATCGCTATTATTGTGTAGAAATCCAGCAGTCCTTAGTATAAGGACAGCCTCTGTAAGGCGGACAAACCAAGCAACAGAAGCCTTCAGCTCCAAACTACTAGCTTATAGCCATCGAAATCTGTTAATACAACGCGCTCGGTTTCTTGTCAGTAGAATAAACAATTCTTGGCGTAAATATATTAAGTAAAAAACATTGTCTTAGGTAATTTATACAGCTTTGTAAGAATTCAGAGGCCATACTTTTGCTGTAACAATACTTGAATCCGCAAAACGACATCCACTTATAGCAATTTATTTTTCATTTCATAGCAGTATTCTGTACACTCATTATCATCGCGAAGCGCTCATCTAGTTAGTACTCGCTGTGAAGCTACTGTGATTTCAGTACTAGCAGTGCAAAGATATTACTACTCATTACCCAATCGGCGTTCAACAATTTGGGTGCATGTAACAACGCGGCGTGCGTTGTTTTTAATTGTTGTTACAACAGTATGCAGCTACTACGGTTTTTGTTACAGCTGTAGTGCAAACATTTTATTCTTCGATACACCATCGTCCGCAATATTTGTTGTCGTTAACACTGCGCATGCAACTTTAAAGATTGTTGTTACAAGCAGTCTAACATCCGTTGATGTAGTCACTACAAGCGTCGTTCGAAAATGACAGCTGTTGCAAAGCTTGTAGCGACTGATAACATTGTCATTACAGCGTAACGATAACTACGGTGTAACGAGCACTGCATTTCTGCGTTAACGTTTAAATGCGGTTAGGTTTATGCGTTAACGCTTAAATTCCAGTCAATATTATTTAAATTATAATTTGTGGTTTAAATTTCTGCAATATTTCACTGAGGCTAACATATAACATATATCATTCGTGATAACGAACGGGCCAATTTCAAAATTGACAGACTTTGAAAAAATTTCACCAACGTGTATATGTAGAAATTTTAGCGAACCCATTTTTAACAAATACAAGGTCTTGACTATTGCTCGAAATATGAGTTGAAATTGTAATGATATGCCCGAAGCCAAATTCTATCAGTGTATAAAACTAAGTACGCTAGCACTTAAATTTCTTTCTGAATCATGCCAAAAAAGTGACGAATAATAAAATCTCTCATGAATATACAAGGAACTTAAGTTACCTAGAGCAGGACTTTTAAGAAACAAGTGATATCGTTGATTGTAGTTGGTGTGAGCAAGGAGACCAATAAGCTAAGAATAATCGGAACAGAATATTTTTACATAGATAAAAATGCACAGCTGTTAAATAATAAAATCTACCGAGATCGATTTTGCCTGCAACACACGATATTTAACAGGCACAATCAATAATACGCCACCACCCAATTCCACACGATGGGAATCATCTACATGAAATATATTATGGATGGATGAAAAAGTATATAATAAATGATCATCGATCCCAGGCATAAGCTATAACTCAGCTATACCAATAAAATGTAACGGCAGAGTGGTACAATAATATTGAAATTTTACCAATTTGTTACGAATGCTGTGGACGTTGAGTAACAGGAAAGAATCTGAAATGTCTCAAAACTACAAATCAGTCTCCCGACACAATGTTACAATTTCGGATCTTAGCATTTGATTCATCGTTCTCATAACGTGTCTTTAGTTCCTGTCGTAACAGTCTGTTCTTTTCTCGCTCTGCTTCAGTCAGGTCCGGCCGTTCAAATGGGGAACCTTGTATATTCGCAAGTAGGATCATGACGCAGAAGGGATCGGGCATCCTGTAGGCATAGATGTCTTTCGGTGATGTAACGATGCTTGAGGTATACTTTAGAGATCCGAAGGACAGTGTATTCCCGTCGGCCTATCGGCCTGTAGATGGTAGAGTCGCGGGGAATCGGGAGCACATCACAATATTGCGCTATTTTGACGACATCAACCTCGCGCTGTTTCATAACATCCGTTTCAGTATCTGGAAGACCTATCACAACACGATTATATTTCTTTTCGGCTTTCTACAGTTGTTGTGATACGACTTCCATGATTGCATGTGTTGAAGCCTTTGTTGCAGCTGCAAATAATCGCTCGAACAAAGTTTCTTGTACTTAACCATTGCGGAAAGAAGAACCCTATTCTATGCTCTTAAGATGTATTTGAAATTTCACGTCATTTATAACGTAACCGCATCATCATACGGCCTTAAGCAGTGTTGTTGATACACTGTATATTATGAACTAGGAAATATAATTCAACCTTTTTAAGGCCATAATCGTCCCGTATTTTACACATTTTACGCGTTGCTTAAGCAGGATCGAACGAGTTCTAATTCTGCGACTTTTGGTACCTGAAAAGTGTAAAGTAAAAAGAATTCGCAATTATTTTTCCGAAATATTTATGCAGTGTTATACAGTTTCGGCACATTATGGCATTGCCTAAAATATCTTGCAACAGCCACAGCCACATATAAGGTATCTTGAAATAACAAGTATAACATCATTACAGACGGCTTTAAAGTAAACAGACTACAGAAATGGCATGATAGAACGGTTACCTATTTCATGCCGTAATTTTTCATTTAACAATTTTGAGGCAAATTTAAAACAATTTTCAGAAAAACAACCACTGACATTCTTTAGAATTATGTTACTCTCAGGTTGAAGGGGTTTGGTTTATGTTCAAAAACTAGAAGTGACACTAACATCGAACAAAAGTTTTCGGTCTTACATGTTCTGACATGCACAAACCTATTTGCATTCGTCTTGTATCTTCTTTAGATTTGGCATTTGCTTAATCACTAAGGCTACCTTGATGTCTTTGTGGCTTGTTGAGTTAGGCTACTGCCTTCTGTAGATTATTCATTCCAAGAAAACGTGTGAGACCCGATGGTTTTACTTTCTATTGTGGACGGAGAGGAAGACAATAATACTTTTACTAATAATAAAAAACAGCGAAGAATAACAGTTACGCCGACAGTGCATACAAAATTGACGGCTGTGACAGAAGATACAACTGAAACGCAAGACCCAAAACAGGTTTGCTTATATAAGAAGATAATCAGTGTATGCAAATCTGTTATGCAATACACGGTTTCATAAATTCGAGACCAGTTTCATAAAATTTTTCAGAAACAGAAATGGTTTTCTAATGCTGCTTGAATTGTCCAGTTTCCGACAGTTACAACCGATCAGGAAACTTCAAAGATTCAAAATGTATATGGCATTAGCTATCGCGTGCAAAGGATAAATGTCTCCATTATGGTATTTGTGCGCATCAGTATACGATAAGAAATTAACGTTACTATCCTAACGGTCTCAGCGCTGCATCTAGTAAATATCTAGTCCAGATAAATATAAATAAGTTAGTTATTAGTGATAGAAACTTATCTATATGACAGCATCGAATTGAAGATAAATTATTAAAAGCAACGAATAATATTTAGCTAGTGTTTTCATACTCGTAAAGGTTGAGTATAACCTCATGTTTATAGCTATCGGATTAAATAGCGCTCAAAGTTAAGCAGTAAATTATAAGAATTACAGTCAGACAATATTTAGTAAAAATGCTAATATAAAGAATAACTTTTAGTCTGGTTAGTTTTACAATAAAACATAATATCTGAGTACCTAAGCTTTTCGATGCCTGAAACGACTGACCTATAAAAAACTTTTTCGTCCAAGTCATAATTAATCTTACGCCAACATCTGTTTTTAAAACAAAAATATATCGATAATTTATAAGTTAACATGATAGTTCATATCAGGAAACTTCGGTCCAGTTGCCAATTCCAGGTATTTGACACCATATACATTAAGGTTATTACGTGCTTTACGCTCCATACCATTGAGCTATTCAAGTTAACATTTATGCAAATGCAAACTGTAAGATAACGAATAACAATATTAGAACGCTGAGATACAATACGTGTGGCTGAAATGCAATACGTGTAAGCAACAGGAGATGATCTTTCACTGACGAGTATGCACGTTTCAGAAAAGTACATTGACCCAAAAAGTACGCCGTGGTGTGATTCCCGCTGTCCTATACATATTTCATGGAGGACAATTCATCTGTCCTCCTTCGTTTCATGGAGGGGAAAACTGTCCGCTGTATTTCAAGGGAGGTACAATTTGTCCCCCTTTGATTTCGTTAGCGAATAATTTTACGCCCTGTAGATTTCGTAGAGGGTGACAATGTCCATCTCTAAATTGAAGGGGTTTGGTCAAAATGCCCTGACTCGCGAAATCCGAGGTAGGGGCAAATTGGTCCCATAAAATACAGGGTAACATTTGTCCCTTAGTGAAACAGATGGCGACAGACTTACTACCCCCATGACATACAGGGGACAACGTGAAAGGAACCGGCCAACTCCTTTGGTTGATGTGCTTTCGCTGGAAAGTGTTCTTCTCTCCAGTGAAAATAATCAACTCTTAGCGTATATAAACCATTCAATCGAAGTGTTGTATAATTTGTATTCGATTCATGTTCTGTTGCATCACAAATTTCAGCACGTGATACCGTTAGCTTAATTTGTTGTTTGCAGTTATGTAAAACAAATTAGACTGAACAGATTTTGTGTCACATGTGATAACGATAAATATGACAGTGTCATGTTCGCCATTAATCGTAAAGGTGAGCGATATAACGAGACCGATTATCCGCGCTCACCAGTTTATATCATACAATTTTCTAAACGCAAACCTGCTAGTACATGTAATAAATATCAACCTAAATAATAGCAATTATTTTGTAAAATTAGTTAAAAGTGAGATGTAAGGATGGGGACGTTAAGATATTTGATCGAAGTTATACATAATACATAATATATACAAAGAAACAATGCTACAAAGTAACATCTAAAATGCATACGTTTATTCATGCAAATTTGTAGCAAGGTTTCAAAATTTAAGTTCATGTTCATTACATGGTTTGAAGTACGTTTAATGCCAATACAAATATCACACTAGTTTCTTTTCAGACTGTGCGTTATAATAGCTACAAAAAGCACATGCCGACGGACAATACGTTACTGGCGCTTAGGGTCTTGTTTTATATAGGCACATATCAATACTCAGAAAGGCAGCGGCTTGGCATTATGTATGAGTTACAGGAGTCTACAATATTTTAAATGTAACAATATTTAATATTAGAATTAGCACATGCAGAGTAATGTTGGGCAACGGCAGCGAAGGCCATCGTCCGGAACATTGTAACGCTAATGCTTGAGCATTCAGCCGGCGTTGAGCCGCCGGAAGGACGTTGCGCGCTGTGACGACACTGGCCGTTGAACCGTCGGCCGAAATTTTATCGGCTGGCTGCTTGACCTCAAACCAGATTGTTACTCAACGCTGTTGCAGTGCCATAAAATATGCCTCATCAACAGATAATCAGCTGGCATACTGCATCATGATAGTTACGTTGCATCATTATAGTTTGTATCGTATCAAAATACGTTTTCTTAAAAATCAAGTCGCAGATTCGGGAGACTAGCCTGTAATTTATCTCCTTCGTCCTTTCCCAGATACTTTGGCAATCGGCATATGTTTATGTGATTATTATAATCTGAGTCTGAAAAAAACTAGTGTGACAGTGGTATTAGCATTAAAACGTATTTCAAAACACGTAATGACAATAAACTTAAATTTTGAAACCTTGTTCCAAAATTTACACGAATAAACAGTATATACATGTTACATCGTAGTATTATTTCCTTTTATTATTCCTTTTACTAAGGGACGAGATACACTTCAGATAAAGGGTTGAATTATGGTGAAAAATATTATGATGAAGCTTTGGTCACATTGACAGCGATTCATTAGCATTGGCGCCGTACATGCTCTTAGGAGAGGGGTAGGGGGTTATCCTTCAGGACCCGACTGCGCCCAAGACAGGTCCCCGGAGGCGTCGCCGGCGCCGCATGTATAGGCGCAGAAACCTCACACCCCTCCCCCCTCGCTTAGACCCTGGGGCCTGAAGGCCTCCACCTCTGGGACCACGGACCTCACCTGGATCCATGAAAAGGCAGTAAATAAATTAGTGATAAATCATTATGTAATAATAATGCAGGTGAAAATTTGAGCCCATGCTCCTCTTGGCTGAAGAGCCGAGCCTCCCATGTCTTACCAGCCGAGCCTAGTGTATTTGGACAAGCTGGGGTCGGCTATAAAAACATTTTTATAGAGCAACAAACACAATCAAAACAAATAGTGTTTAGCACAGTATAGCGCTAAAACCAACAACAGCAGAGATTTAATCAGCTTGGCTTTATGTGGTTCATTAGGCGTTTGTATTTGACCTGTCTTAAAATATTTGTGCAGCGTAAACTTATTATTTGGAGCTTCAGAATTGATCTTATCTTTGGGATCGGAATAGTCGAACCGGGCCGAACTGTTTATGAAAAGATTAGCCGCACTGATCCTGCTTACATCGAGAGCACATCCGAGATAGCCTAGGAAAAGCCGAGTCGAGTCAGAAATTTATAGTAGTTTTTCACCCATTAAATATAATATAGTTATTTCCGATAAACAAACAATGTGTACTAACCGTACATGTTCGAGGTCCGAAGTCGAACGGTGAGGGTAGCTGGGTCCCCAGTGGGCCTTCAGTTTCCATGGAGGGGCTTGAACGGCCTGTCGGAAAGGGGGTAAAAAATCGTTTCTGGGGAGGGGTTAACCAAATCCCTCGGTGGGACGGGGGTACGGTGAGGGCTAACCGAGCTGCCGGCCATTATGGGAAAAGGGCTAACCGAGCCTTCGCGGGAGGGGTCCGAGCTTCGTCAGAGCAACTACCCTAACCCTATGAGCATGTATGACAATAACTGTCTTTGCCGCAAATACATATAATCTAGCTATATGTGAAAGGATGCGTAAAACCAGGATCGTATCTATCGGAATAAATTTATTTAGTACGATAATTCAATATAAATAATTTATTCCTTTCATGAAATCAAATGAAAATAAAATTAGAAAATATTATGCTAGCTGGGACAAAATAATAAAAATAAACAGTCAACATTTTCTATTTTAAAAACTGACCACGTTATAGTTCATAAAAAGTTGTAGCTTCGAATGAAATCAAGCACCGGTTTAAAAAAAATTGTAAAAAACTTCTTTAGAAAATGCACTATTATTTGGCGTAAAACATATGATAGGTACACTGCCGTGTTCCTATAATACGAATGGCGATATATGCATGTGTTACACAACAAACAATACCAAGCTATGTACTCATATCTAAGTTGAATTTCTATACATAAGTTAATTAGCACTAATAGCGCGCTGGTTCATTATAATTAGCTGACTTTGTTTTCGTCTTTTGCAAATTATCCATAGCTGCTTCTCTTGTCTTTTATTGCTGAATATAATTATTGGAATACATTGAATGTATAATTGCCAGCATCCGCTGACTATTCTACAATTGGCACTCCAAACAATTCGATTTTGCTCACTTCTATTTAAGCGCAACTGAAAATTGTATGGTTTCTTTCATTAAAAATACTAATACCAAGTTTACATCTAATTTACATTGAAAACGAAAACCAAAATATCAGTGATCTCAAATTCGCCTATTGTTGCATGTTTGGAGGCAAAAATTAATGATGTCTGAAAATATACAACTCTAAGCAAAGCATGCGGAGACATCTGTTTACCCGTGTTAAGATGAAAGACACATGAATCATGACAACCTTACTCACTCAATAAAAGCTGGCGAATTGATTAACATAGGTTGCTGCCCAATAAGTGGATGTTGTTTTTTCGTAGAGCCCCACACAATCTCGATTTGCGCATATCAATATCAGCCGTGCGCAGCCTAAAAACATGCAGTGTAAAAATTTGAGTTATACTATAAACAGCAAAAATTAAGTTTATTTCGTTCTAAAAATCTGTAACAAATATTTTTCCTTGGATAGACTAAATAAGAGTTATACAAAAATAGCATATATACTACGAAAATCTGAGCTAAAGCACATCAGTTCAGTCATTGCCAGAGGATTGTGACTTAATTTGGTTGCGGCACAAAATACGGATTATTAAAATATCGTTTTCGTATTCGAAGGCAGTGCTATGTTTTGGTGTTTAATTGATAGGTCTTCTGTATATTTACCAAAAAAAGAGCATTCATACATTGGTTGAACTTTATAGCAAAAAATTACTTTACCGAACGGGGTAAATGTGCAGGTATTGTCTTACATATAATGCTATACAACATGTACACTGTAACTCAAATTAGTTTGCACAAAATTAACGCTTGTTGATACAATATCCGCTGAAAAATTTATACCGTCCTTAAATTTAGCGTTGCATCGTATTGTGCGTTTGCAACTATTCGCGTTGATTAATTTCAATTATTATCAATATCAGTTTTTCTATACGTATAATGTTATTGCATAACAATGATTTTAATTAGGGGGAACCATAATAATATTATATGTATTATTTATATAATAGTTGAGCTTATTATACACCTTTCTACATTAAACCTATATATTTTCAGAGTAATTGACTGGACCAAAACTATTTTAGCTCCTTGTCATTGTTTCAAAGATTTTTTGATGAAGGATTCCTTTTATTGTCCTTGAAACATAAACATATAAAAGAACAAATATGTTTTCTTCAAATATTAAACTCGGACATCGACGCTCGTTATCACGGGACCAACAGTTTCATGCCGGTACAGCTGTATCAAACAGGCCAGTCACAAAAGGAAGCACAACTGAAAAATATTCGAGTTACTATCTAACACCACAGCAGTTGAAAAAGACCCGTGTTAGTGTTATAGGTTGCGAATCAATCTATTCACAGTTGTCTGGCGAACGTCTGAGCAACATCTATAATACCAGCCATGAATATTCACCGAAGAAAAAATGGACCGATATGATCCACGGGATAGGAGATGCAGAACCAAGTCAGTCAGTAATTGCAACGCCGCAGCTATTGCAAAAAAGATCCATCGAACGATCAGCGCTGCACGAAGAAGCTTCTGCTAAAGTCATGGCTGTCAAAAAACATCGCGGAATCTCGGAGCCACGACTTTCATTAAGCAGTTGGAAAAATTTGTTCCGCAAAAACACGGTGTCCAAATATTCAACCGGATACAGCTCGGACAACAGTGACGCAATAGTTGATAGCGATTTCGGAAATAGCAATATGCGCAACGTTGAACCGCGTTCTATTGAGCACCACCAGCAACACCCGATGACGGAACCAGAAATTGAAAGAACTGTTAAGGCAGAAATCGGTTTCTTTTCTGACAACAACGTCATTACACAAGGGGCGACTCATGGAAGCGACACCAACCAGCAGTCCCTACGACTTCTGCGATTCAATATTAGCGGAAAACGATTCCAAATACAAGCTGCGAATGCTTGCAGGATTCCAAATTCGCGGATTGCACAATTGGTCAAAGTCGATGGCGGACCACAAACACCGATTCAGCTGTTAAATGATACGAACAACAATAGTAAGGATGACAATAGAAACAAAGGCATAGCACGGGAACCACTACTTAGAAACGAAGCAGCAAATGTAGTATCACCGAAGCATGATATGGGGAATGACGGTGGCGAGAGAGAAAAACATGAGCGTAATAGCGAGGACGATGATAACGAAGAATTGAGCACATTTTCAACGCATTTTATATACAACGATCGGGACGGACTCGTATATTTCTACGATCGGCCACCGGCGCTATTTGAGTCAATTCTAAACGGATACCGCAATAGCGCTGGATGGGTACACGTTCCGAACGGCGTTTGTCCGGTTGAATTTGGAGACGAACTGGATTTTTGGAAAATCGATCGATGTTATCTCGCTCCGTGTTGCGTTGACAAGGTGCTTCCTGCTACTGCTGTGACTTGCGACAACGATAGCAGTGAAACAACATGCCAAAACAAGCTGGAAGTAGGCGGATGCGAAAAATCCAATGATAACGGTGAAAGCGGTGGAAGAAATTCTTCACAAACCAATAATTCACGGAAATCATTGTCGTTTGTAACACGGGACGGTATTCGGAAGTCCATTGTCGACAAACGACGACTGGAGCGATGGAGACGACAAACATGGATATTGCTGGAAATGCCAACATCCTCCAAATTTGCCGCGGTTAGCTTGTGGTATTTGTTTTTACAGCTATGTAATTAGGAAATAATACACGGTAACAGTAATTATAACATTATGTAGTAAAAGCCTAAGAATTTCCCATTACATTGCAGGGTATATATCGAATACGTACCTTTGTGGTTCTATACGATAACGGCATAGTAAATTTATCTTCATATCGGTTTTATTGGGATATCCTACAAAACATTCAGCACGCAGATGACATTGATATAAATTATTCAATCTTGTAAGATGAGTATAAATATTTCTTTAAGCTGAATCGCACATGAAACAAAAAGTAACTACTTTACCGCCTCCAAATTCTTAAAAAATGTTCTAAATCTTCGACATTCAAACGTGGCTTAAAAATTATATTCTCGTTTTAGGTACATTTATTTAGTTTGTCTAACAATGTTAGCAGGTATTTATTGTTGCACAAACGATTACCTACAGAGGCCGTTTGATCGATGAATTCCTAAATTCCGTGAAAACTGAGGTTTAATTTTATGAAGGCAAAACGGAAAATAAAGCAATAAAACAAATCCTAAACCGGTCTAAATCCTATTTAAGTAAAACAAGATTAACTGTAATTCGTGTCACTTACAAATAGTTTCATGGGAGTTCTCGATGTCTGTATTTATGGGCTGTCGAGATTGAGTTGTTCCATTGCCACGATTTGAAACTTTGCTTATGTGTCGTATAAATCTGCTGTGTCAAGAGAGAGTTTTCTTCGTGCACCTATTTTAGTGCGAATACCGCATAGTTGTACATTACGTACAGCTACATTTCAGATTATAGTAGCACCGTTGCTAAAAATTGTATATATAATTGTTGAAGCAAAGGTATGCATAAAAGTATTTTTAAATATAAAAGGCGTAAATATGAATTTCACTTTTAGCAAAATCAAATGTTTCGATACCTATTGGCTGCTGTTGTCTTCAACATTGCCCATGTAAGCAGCAGGCGCTACCGGAGTGTGATAGAAAATGTTTAAGCGCAGTAGCCTCTGTTCTAAGAGAACAAAAACTACATATTACTGCAATTGGTGCACTAAGCCGGACCAAATTGTAAGTCAACCTAATCTCTGCTACAACCTCTAGTTATAAGCCCCGTTTAGTAACGAGAGAAAAAAGTTGCACTGCCCACCATATATCATTTTCATTAAAATTATCATTTGTCTTAACTACGCGGAGCAATCTTAAAAACTAACCCACCTGAACGCTGAACCCGTACGGTTAGTTAGAACCAGGGCTGTATCGATATCACAAAATTTTTTTTGATAAAACTGACCCGTCATTTTGGAACTAACAATATTAATGTGGGACTGTTGTTTTTGCAGGCATACATGATCTTAAGTTGCGTTATGATCATTAGTACAATGAGCGTACTAATCTTAAGCTCATTGGCTGATTTCCAATACGTAAATTATGAAACCAACGAAACACAGATTTACGGTCCGCTCGAAGTATCTGATGCAATTTGCGTGGCATGGTTTTCGGCCGACTACCTACTTCGGCTATGGGCAGCCCCGGCACGATGTGCCTACATCAAAAGTCCGATGTCGATAATTGATCTGGGTGCTGTTCTACCGTTCTACACTGGAGCATTATTTAGTTACCTTGGAATATTTGGTGGTGTCGCGGGTAGCGGTGATTTTGGACGGTCGCTGGTTATGCTGAAGATATTGCGGGTTTTACGGATTCTTCGAGCACTTAGAATTCTTAAGGTTGCTCGCTACTCGTCCGGCTTCCAGTCAATGGGTCATGCGTTGAAGCAGTCGTGGCGCGAACTATCATTGCTAATTATGTTTATGTTGACCGCAAATTTGATGTTCTCAACTGCTATGTACTATTTTGAAGTCGATCATCCGAAAACCCATTTTCCAACAATCCCTGCTGCGTGCTGGTGGTGCATTATTACAATGACAACTGTAGGGTAAGTTTCGTTAACCTTCAGCGAACCTGATTGTTTCTATCTGAATGACTTTTGTATTGACTTGACGTCATAATCAAATGTACAAGTTTTCTAAAAAGCTTTATTCAAAATTGCATACTATACTATACTACAGAAACAATCAGGACATGGGTGCCCGCAGAGAGCATGTTGAGCACTTGTTAAGGATCGATCCTCCTGAGCTATATTTATCTCGCGACTCTGAGGCCTGTAGACCCCCACACGTACTGAAAGAACTTGCAAAATTTTAGGAATTTGAGCAAAATTGAGGAAAACCATGAGAAAAATTTGGGAGAATGGGTAAAACATTTGGCTACACCATAAACATGTTATAAATAAGTATGAACCAAACTATACAAACTAAAACATTTGTTTTGGCCATTAACTAAATATAGAATCGCCTCCGTGAAAATTGCACTAAAGAAGAGTAAGAAAAAATGCTAACATAATTTTGAGGTATGTGCTAAAAGCCGCCGTGTGTATGAATATGTTTCAAAAACAAATGATGATAGCAAACCCATATTTAGATCGACAGAATCACCCATTTGCTTTGAACATAAACAAAAGAAGCAAAGGGCATTGGTAGAGAGCAAAATATTTAGTTCAAAATTACGGGTTATCCTCATTTTTTGTGAAGATATTGGTTCAATAAAAATGGCGTATTTTTTTCGAATTTACTACACTAATGCACAACAGTAGTCGAAAATAGCATTTACTCGTTATCTAAGTAAAATTTGTGATTGGACTGTAATAAACCCATCAAGCAAAAGTATTCAACAGTTAACTTTTATATTTTTTACGAAATTTCCTTTCGGTAAAAAGTTCTTCCGTCCCTGAAATTTCCTACTTTCTTAAAAAGTATTTAATTAAGGAGGTTTGGAAAAAGAAACAAAAATGCCAACGGGATGAGGAATCGTAAAGGCTCTTGTCCAGCTGTGTAGTAGAACTCATCATTTTTGGGCATGGAACGAGGATATCCATCAGAATTTAACGAAAATTAATTTTACAAAATCATATTTCGACCATTGGCGTTACAAGTTTATATTAGGAACAGCAAAAAGTGGTAAAGTATTTTACTAGAGAGTAACATATTTGGTTCAAAATATTATTATGGGTTATGATTCTTTTCTATAAAGTAGCTGTGGATTTAATACAAAAATGGCATATTTTCTCGAAATCATCGCATTAAAGACATTACGTTAGTCGGTAATTAGTTGACGTTCTGGTTGGTTATCAGCCATACAATTACTTATCAAATCAGACTACAATTTAGTAGAATAACGAGTTTCCGCGACGCCATAATTTCTATACGTATATCATAATTCAGCCTAGAACACCATCGTGGCGTTAGTACAAAAAGAAGATAGGTTCGGGAATTATGTAAACGGTGTTGACTTCTACATGATAGCAACAAAACAAAACTATAAGCCCAATATTATCCAGATATATTCTGGTAATTTGCATAGCAATACGAAACCAAGCGAGTGTGGTGCTTAGTGACCAATCCCACGTCCAAAATTTAGCTTATTGAAGCCATTTGAAAGTGTCAAAAGTACAATAACCAACAGAAAATTGCGACCATTTTCGACATATATCAAAATCATTGGTCTTTATTTCTTCATCAAGTCACCACCAAACGGGAAATTTACAAATTAAAAAATCGTAATTTTCACTAGGGATTACAATTTCAAGCATTATTTTTACACCCTTAGGCACCTAGAGTTTCCGCATTGGATATAGCACTCAGCGTACCTAGCACTCATGCACACTCGAAAGCTTATAAACCCGTTTTAGCCCTCTGTGTTCAACTGATTTGAACAAATCTCAAAATTATGTTTTGGTGCCGAAATTTACCTACGGTAGCCTGTGTCGCTTCGACTAATGTTATACCTAGTGTAGGTTCCCAATAACGAAGAAAACTTGTTTGACTGCATAAATAACCATAATAACCCATCGTTTACCCCAAAAAAGCAAAACAGCCAACTTTTTCGAAATTTAGAAATTTTGATTTCTCGGCTTTTTTAAACTTGTTCATAGCTCAAAAATGGGAAATTGAAGCTCTCTATGAGAGAATTCATAGCTAGCTAATCCCCCTTTTTAAATTGAATGTATCTCGCAAAACCTATAATACAAAATGTTGGGAGAAAACAAACGGCCATTATGAATGTGTCGATTTTCAGAGCATTTGGGCAGAAAACTTCTGCATAAGCGCAAAAACAGAAAGATTTCAGTACGCATCGAATAAAAAATGCGAAAATTCAAATGTTGGGAGAAAACAAATGGCCATTATGAATGTGTCGATTTTCAGAGCATTTGGGCAGAAAACCCCTGCATAAGCGCAAAAACGGAGAGATTTCAGTACGCATCGAATAAAATATGCGAAAATTCAAAAATCTAGCAGAAGAAGACTTAAACAGACAATAAAAAAGTATTTGAACCATTAAATACTATTGGAAACTGAGCTCGTCACGTTCGGCCCGTTTTACTAAACGAAAATGCAAATTTAGGCTGTAAAATCTAGTACATCTCCGTTTACACTATGTGACCCGTACAAGGTTCAGAATGTTTGAAGTCATATGTAAAGACCGTGCAACCGGTAATTTTCGCACACTACTTAATTTACTGACATCAAAGAAATAGACGAGTGGACCATCGTCGCCAGGATTCGACCACACGACTTTAAAATAACACCAATACTAGGAAGCTTCACAACACAAACTGACTTTACTTGGCTTTATAAGTTTTTTATAATTCCGACATATCAAGAATAACAAAGTTGAATCGAGAAATTTGTATTACAGTTAGTTGTTCCATTTTTGTATTTCATTTTTACATTAAAAATCGTGACTTTTGAGTGACCGGGTAAATTTTTCTGAGGAAAAGGTAGATTATAGGAATGTATCTAGTATAAAAACTGTATACTTGTTTTAGATATGGTGATGTTTATCCGCAAACAATATTCGGGAAGTTGCTTGGTGGAATGGTAAGCATAACCGGAATAATTTTGCTCGCGTTTCCAATATCAATCATCGTTGATACGTTCAATCAAGAATATCAGAAACGAAATTTGGAGCAGTCCAACGCGGCAGCTATTTTATTAGCCGGAGGTGATCCGACGGTGGCCCTAAGCGGAACGGTCAACAGTAAAGACGCCGAGAGTGGGCGTAACACCGACGGGAACTGTAACCGTTCGAACGAGATGAGACCAGCATCGGCGTCATTTGATGACCCCGGAAACGCTCTGGCAGTGGGAAACGAAGCTGCCCGAATGCCCGAAATTCGTATCATCGATGGAAAAATTTTCTACGAATGCATGCACCCTGTTTTTGGTGCTCAACCTCAAACGGTGAGAATGGGTCGGCATAAAAAACGGGCTGCCAGGGGATATTAAGGTTACCAATTAGATACGTAAAACAATATTTATAGCAAAATATAAATAAATTTTTTAGCAAACCCGCAGTTATATTTTCATAAATGTTTCAGATTCTTGGTTTCGAGGGTTTAGATTATTTTTGAGATAATTATGTAGCGTTACCATTGGAAAGAACTATGAAATGAAATAGTTTGAGAGACTTGTATCAAGTATAAATGACAATTTATGTTGTCAAACAAGTTAATGGGAGGAGTATTCCATTAATAATAGTCTTTGATATTATTTCTCGAATCAAAATATTTTTCCGTATTTGTAAACCTAGAAGTTGAATAAATCGTTAATTTTGGTAAAATCAAAACCTGGAGTGATCGACTACAATGGAATTTAAGCAAAGGTTCTTGCAACTTGATTCCACTGGCGTTCATTTGGATTCCGACAGGATGGTTAACGCTCTTAAATTTGAAAAATATAGCGAATCGGTTGCTAGTTTGGTTTTATTTGTGATTTCACAGTCTTCGGTTTTTTCTGTCGTTCTTTGGCCTTATCCTGGGTAATCTCAGACACCGTTTCCGCAAAATAAGCGTTTTGAAGTACTAATGCGAGAGCTTAAAGACGGACGAACCAACATCGTCGTATGATGTCCACGCAATTATATCTTATCACAGCGACATACTATCTAAAGCATTATATGCATCGAAACCACCAGCACATTTACCCTTTTCAGTAAACAAATTTTCTACATAAAATAGAAATCGACGATGAGCAATACTCATGTTTATAAGTATACATAAGGCCTATTATATAGCAACAAGTATCAAATGTCGCTCGCATGCGACAACAATGGTTTAATAATCTGCATTTTGTGCTGAAATCTATATTCGTCGCAGCCTATTATGATTTGATAATAGCTGAATTGATTATGATTAGATTTTCCTCAAATTTCCAGAAAATATATGTTGCACGGTGAAATTCGTATTTTGTCCATCCAACTTCTATCTATTAATGACAAACTGGTGATAACTGCATTTCGAACCAAAATTCACTTAATTATTGCAGTTAATTAAATAATTCAAATTTTTACGCAACATGTACGTTTAGAATGTGCAGGATTTATGCGGCGATCACGTTATAATGTACCCAACGTTTCGAACCTATATACACCACACAATGTCTGGCTTATAGTGGATAACAGAGTGTCTCAGACACCCTCTTGTTATTTTCAAATTTTTTCAAGGGTAGCTAGCTAGGAGTATTGGCACTTTTCGACGGCGTCAAGCACACCGTGTTTTTTTGTCTTTTTATTGACGCCGTGCGGCATTATCTCATCAACACGCATATTGTTAGATGAAAATATCTAGATTTTGAAGAAAACAACACAATACAACCGACTGATACACCGCATTATCGAAAGACGGTGTTCGTTACTGTTAATTCGTATTAATTGGAACCTAATGGCCGTAAAGAAATATGTTGTAGCTAGGGGTGTGTCGCACACCCGAGGAAATAGATTATGATATGAGTGTGACCCTGACTGGCCATATGGTAGTGTCGTGACTACAGGGGATATAACAACGTGAACGTCACATTACACGGATATAATAATAATTTGTATGCGGAACAAACGAGCAACATCCCCATTTTAGGAAGTAGCCTTTGTGATTTCGTTAGAATCTATTAATGAATATCGCTGTCAGGTTTCAAGTTTCTTTTTCACTTTACCACACTGCCTAACCGAATTGTTATGGACAGTACATATTTAAATTATTGAGAACAATATTTAAAGAATTTTAACTGGACGTTTTTCCACCAAGAACATGTATTAGCTGAAAGAAAATTACACTAGTTTTACGCTAAACCAAACACTTTTATCTTCATAAAATAAGTATGCCGAGCAGCCACAAAGGACAACAATCAGGTACAAGAACCACCTGTCATGCGAGTTAGGGACTAAACAGGTTTTCTAACGCATATGCGCAAATGGCTCCGTAAGTTTTGCCTGAAATTATTCTTACTTCTAAACATATAAAACAATTCCTGTTTGTGAAACCTTATTCAAGGCGTTTGAACTACTGAATACATGCAAACGACACAATAATATTTTAACGGGGCAGATGAGCGCTTAAAACTGAAATTTTTACCCTACAGCATTATCAAATAGTGAGGTGCTTCTAGCAGTTGAATTTTCAGTGTTTTCCAATAAACAGATTCCACAATGCAACACAACATGGTCAAATTTGCATAGTCTAACAAAGATGAAAACAATGTCAACTCATAATAATTCAATATTAGATTGAATGTAGCTTATGTATATATACTATAGTTAAAGTGTAGTTAAGATGGAATTCGGGTCGGGTGTAGTGCTGGTCGGGTCGCGTCGAGCTGTGGTGCTAGCCCGCGGGTCGGGACGGGTCAAATCGGGTGAGTCCACGATACACGACCGGAAAATATGATACTTGTGTATCAAAACTGTGTGTCAGTTCACTGAAAACGTTTCCTGTTGTTTTTTACACCTGTCCCACAAGTGCTGCGCAAGTAGTACTCGCAATTACTGCATTCTACCTGCGTTGTATTAACATATAGCTCTTTCCTATCTACAATTCAAACAATAGTGTGTTGCTTTCTATTGCATTCCACGGTGAACTATTGTTCCTGTCAGCCAATCGTTTTTTCAAAGTTTTCTTTGTGTATTACTTTTTGCTGTTCGTTAACGTAAATATTTTGTTTTTATGTATTGCTACAATCAATATTATCGAGTGTTCGTGCTACAACGTTTTAACCTGCGTTGGGGTTGTCAGTTAGGCAGGTAATATTAAATATGATATACGTGTCACATATTCTTTTGTATATTTAAAAAGACATATTACATATAGCAATATTTCATAGGATTACTCTGAAGTAAAGGAGACAAAGAGCTAGATTTCCAATGCCCGGCTCGGGTCGGCTCTCCGACTATATAAACACGATTGGTTTGGCACTTCCTGTCAAAGTCGTGCTGAGGGCATAATCACTAGACTAAGTTGTTTGTGATGTTCGCGATATACTATCCTAAGCCTTAGCCGAAGCTATGAATCTTATACTAAGCCTAGTTTGTCTAAGTCTGCCGGCTCCTGAACCCAGAGCGCTACGTAGTTGTTATTTTTAGGGATATAGCGTTGCGCCGTTTAGTTGGAAATAGGCTGGTCTACCAATGTCTTCTTCGGGCCATAAAACATGCGACCATTGTCGAATGACAAAACCACGTACGAGAGTGTAGGGAAAACCGGGAATAGCATTTCAACCAGGAAAAACCGGGAATTTGACTGAAACACCGTTTGAACATTGATGAATTATTACTGTGTAAAATGATTACATTTTTCATTGCCCTTCACAGTCACTGGGCTATGTTGGTTCGTTTGATATTTTGTTATTTCGCCTAAAATTGTTACGGGACGGTATTTGGTCAACTGTTATCCTGCGTAAAACTATTCTCGAACACGGGCAAAACTCTCTTTCGTCATCCACTGCTACTATCCGACCACATATCTGAAACCAAAAGGTTTGCAGGCGTAAGAATATTGTGGATTTCTTTATATCCACGTCTCATAAACTTTGCCATCGCCTAATAGTAATATCGGCAGTGAGAAAGAATGTGGGAGTACGTAGTAAATATGTTTTTCGGCGTTTATGTTCAGGGAATCCTGGCCACTTTAGTTAGTGAAAATAACGAGTTAACGAATGAAATCAGGGGAAAATGAAAAACAGGGAATATTGAATCTGCAAAACTGCGGGAAACCTAATATTATATTATATAACAGTATATTTTATGTTTAAAATCACATTGTAGGTTTTTTCAGTGCAATTAAATTGCAATCTATAGGTGTCAATATACTTGATCAATATAATTGATTGCGAACACTAATTTATAAATAATAGGGCGATCCGTTTATAGCGTCACAGTTACATTAAATTTGTTGCGAACAGAGACGAATTCTATTTCAACACTATAAAATGTTACTTAACTGTCCTAACCCGAATGCGAATCTCTAAGTAAGCTCTAGCTATAAACCAAATCGAATATCCTATTTGTTCCGTAACAATGGATGTAGATTCCACATCGGGAATGGCAAAATAGGATGGTTAGCGGGGTCAACTTAAGTTTAATCGCGCATAACTGCATTTGATTTCTGATTTTTACACATTTTATACTATTGAATTGAATATATTTAATACTACGAGTTCGAGCCCCACAAATAACGATAAGTTTTTAGTCAAGATTCCCGTGCCACCTGGAAATTGTGAAAACCAGGGAAATTATTGTAAGGAGGAGTGAATAAGTAGCCGAGTTCCTTTAAGCTAGTCGGTAATTTACGAATGAATCAGTTCTTGTAAAAATAGAGTTAAATAATTTTTGAAAAAGGTCCCAAGCAGTTCATAACACTGATGGAACTGAGTCACACCAAGCAACCACTGCAAATGCTACAGTATTTATGAATTTTTATACAGTATTAATACTAAGTTTGTTACAGTATTAATATTACTAATTTTGTTGAAACTTATAATATCGAATATCGAATCAAGTTCAATATCGTATCAGCATTAACCCAGCTACATCAGAATCTGATCGTATTGTAAATGTCACAGGCTCCGCAGAATTTGATGATTCAGCCGTGGAGCAGCAGCAGATCGTAGCAGCGCGCGAGCCGACTAGCCAAAAGTTAGAAATGTGTAAATTTAAAGATGTAGATAGCGTTCAGAGAGGATTAGCAAATGGCGACGTCGTCTTGGTGTCGAACCGGTCAGGAAAAGGTGAAATTTGGCAGTGGTTTGCTTTACGACAAGAATCACAAAACATATCCAACAAGCCCAGCATTATTCTAGGATTTACGTACTGTCACAAGGCCTACAATTTTGATAGTCGGAAAACTGGAATTACGACGCTGCAAAGACATATAAAACAGTACTGTAAGTCTGATAGTCAGTCAAACATGACACTGGACCGATGTTTTGGTAAAAAGCGTTAACGGCAGCAGATGATCAGAAGCTGAGAAATGCAACTGTTAAGTTTGTGTCTGCATATACGACCATACTCGGTGATTGAAGATCAAGGTCTACAGGCATTCGCTGATTCTCTAGATGGAGTAGGCCACAAATGTGGGTGTGTCAAGGCAGCAGATGTTTTGCTTGGTCGAAAAACTGTCAGGACATGTGTTGTTGACTCTGCTGCAGCTGTGTGACACTTATTGTCCCACAATTTTTAAATTTTGCATTCAAGGGTCACAAATTGTCTTCACCGCAGATCTTTGGACAGAAGACAAACAAAAAATCGTATTTTGACATTTCTGCGTCCTATATCGATGAATATGGGACTCTTCATCGTGACGTTCTCCAATCCGCTGAGTTTCATCATGAAACGAAAACTGCTGATAACGTCCAGGAAGCAATCTGTGTAGATGTATGATTGTACGGAAACACTGTTTGAAAAAGTATGGCTAGTCACTGATTGCGGGTCAAACTTTGTGGCTACGTTTCGCAATGGAAATAGGCTTGATTGGGCTGCATAGAGATACAACACCATGCTTGAGGCAGCATGGAAAGACATGTAAGCTTCCGGCTGCAAGAATTCAGTCGGCGTGCACGGGTTTAGTTCGATTCGCTAAGCACTGCTACCTGCAATCCAAATTGGAGAAAACTCTTAAACCGTACATCATAACTCGGTGGAATTCACGCTATACTAGTTGGAAAAGTATTATGGAAAATTACGACATAATTTGCGAACTTTTTGCAGGCAAAACTGATTACCATTATGTCGCATCTATCGACCGTGATCTGTTCACTATAACACCATGCTTGGAGCATTTTGATGATCAGCTGTCCCGCATTATAGCTGAAAAGCGACCAACTTTTCAAAACGTACTACTGAGCTATTACGTAACTATTGAGCATTGCCAACCCATTGTCACCAATCACAAAGTATTACGATTGTTTAAGACAAGTTTTTGAAGCACTTGGAATTGAAGTAACAACTAAGGGATGTTTACTATGAAGCCGCGTTTCTAGACCCAACGATCCTGTCGTTAACAATGATTTCAGCCTGTGAACGACAAGAAAAACTGAAAGAAGTCAGAGAATGGTTGCTCCCAAAAAAGAAGAAAATTTCAGCACTGTTTGTCACGGCGGAAAACCAGGATAACTGTAACGAAAACGTACGACAAATGAAGATAAAGAAAGTTATATTTCAGAAATATCGTAACAATGGAATTGAAGGGCACAATGGACGATCTTCTGGGGCAGAGTTGGATTTATGCTGAGCAACCACAGTTGCTCGCAACGAATTTGTAATTAATCCTATGGTTTTTTGGAATGAAAACCGTAGTCGACTACGCCGTCTGTTTGCGATTGCTTGTGAAATATACACCATACCATTAACTAGTGCCTCGAGTGAGAGGATATTTAGTGCAGCTGGTCGAATATTAGAATACCGACGAACAAAGTTATCAGCAGCATCAACTGATGCAATAATAAGACGCGGATCTCAACTAAAACTGGATATCAAACCGGCACCATCAAGTTAGACATCGCCATAAAGATGCGTCAATGAACTTGGGGGGGTGGTGGGCCTCGGTTCGCTATGTTGGCGTTATTAGTCAATTTAACCATCATTTTGCGTCCAGGCCTTCTAATCCTCAGCACCGCAGATGTAACGAGGAGGGTGGAGGGCTTTGGATCACTTATGTTTGTGTATTTAAACACAGCGTCAACAGTTGTTGATTTCAGACCCACTTCCCATCGCATCAAACTACTAAACAGATAATTGCATTTTGATATTTAAGAAATCGCATTCGGCATTATTATATTTACAAAAATTATTTTTGCGCTATTAGTAACATCAAATTTTATTACTATCAGCAGAAAAATAGCCGGAGCGCTTACAAACAACTTCTGTAAATGAACACTTGTATTGAACCATGTTTTTCATAGGTTTTGTAGAATATATATTATATGTAATTTAGAAAAGAAACAAAGTCGGATCGGGTCGGGCTGGGCGGTAAAACTCGACCCGAATTTCATCTTTACCGTGTAGATAGCTGGACATTGTTTATCGGAAACATGCATCGTCAAAGTACCCCGCCATCCTGTGGGATGGTGGTGAATAAAAGATATGACTGAAAATGTTCAAAATTAGAAATAATGTATTTCTCAAATATAAAATGACGTTTTATTATACACTTAGCTGGCTGTCACCCATTTACATTGTCTATGTATGTTAGCTTACTTTTGTTACAGTGCCGGTAAATTAATGCGAACGTGCCAACGTTGAGAAATGTTCATATATCCTGACCCAGAGGTCACAGCACTACACTCTGAGGTTTCGGACCCCCAACCGCAGTCTGGTCTGCCCGCTTAGGGTACCACCCTACCCTTTTTGAGGCTCCGCACCACCCTGCCCAATTTTCCCGCGCCGAAGGCGCACAACAAATATTAGGATAAAGATTGGCAAAAATTTGGAAAACAATTGATGTAACATTGGCAAAAATGGGGGTGCGGGAGGGTACGGTCTTCCGGGGGGATGGAAGTAGAGTTCCTCGGGGCGCGGGGGGGGGGTTGGGCGAGGGGGTCATCCGCTTTGTGTCACCAACCCTCACCTTGACAACCGCCACCTCGAGGGCCTCTGTACCCCCATCCCTGAGATGACCTCCGCCGACCCTGTCTGCCCCTTCCCCTAAGTCCGCAAACGTCAGATGTATGGTAAATATCCTTTATATTTAATGTATTTACAGGTTCGTGAATACCGTTGCAAGCAGAAAAGTGTAGGATTAGATCATTATGACTCATATTGAAAGTGGCCTTACGTAAAATGAATCGAGAATCTGCACATATGCGCTGAATAGCAGCGTACAAGAAGCTACGAAAAACCTATAACTTTTGAATGATTGTCTGATTTGGCTCAAATTTTCACCGTATGTCCGTTATATCTCGTTATCCCAGCATTGCTTAGTACATGAAACCAGTATTTTAGTTCTATAAAATTACAATGGTGTTGATGACCCAGTTGTTGCATTAGAGAACCTAAGCCTTTCACCGCCACGATCATTCCTGTAATGATTATTAGATTCAAATTGAAGATACTAAAAAATTTTCTTTCAGAATTTGCCAACTGTCAATAATTCAGAAATCCGCCAATAATTTCTAAAGCTTTATAATTTATAATCTATAAAACTGTGGATTACACGAAATTATATAGTTTCGAAAGCACGGTGTTTTGTGGCGAACAAGTTGTGACATTATTTAAGCATTTTTCGAACGCTTAGCGCGTTAAATTAAATTGCACAATAGTGTCACGTTATGAGCGATATATGAAGGCAGTATTTAGCTGGAAGTAGCTAAACTTATGTAAAAGCGACTCGCAGCCACCGTCTGAATTTCGGTCGACTGCATTTGTTGCAAAAATGTTACAAAATTCGATTACATGAGAAGTGAAATTATCACAATAACAGTATTTAATAATGCGATCATTAAAACTTTTATAATAATGGCCAACAATTCAATATCATCCTTGTCATCACTGTACTTGTTTCCAACCAGTTACCCTATATTAACAGCATTTTCACTAAAATAGCACAATCTACCACTATCCCCCTTTCAACTTTAGAATAGTGAGCTCGGTATAGGCTTATTGTTAACTCAAAAATTTACGTTTGTGATCATCCCTGCGTGCTGGCTATGCGTGCTGAATATTCCAGGCATGACAGTTTTGAATGGCGGTGTACGGCCTATAAATTTTTTATCCGAGAAGTTTTTACCACTCATCACACCTCTCTTGACAACGCGTCATTACTTATAATAGCATGCATTGATGACTTGAGCCATGAATGGATCACTAAACAGCTTTATGTTCAACAAACATACGGTAACAGTATTAGTATAATACTAGTGTATTATACTTTATAATTAATTATACTAATACTATTATAATAGTATTAGTATAATTGTTGCCGTGACTATCCCCCTTTCAACTTTAGAATAGTGAGCTCGGTATAGGCTTATTGTTAACTCAAAAATTTACGTTTGTGATCATCCCTGCGTGCTGGCTATGCGTGCTGAATATTCCAGGCATGACAGTTTTGATTGGCGGTGTACGGCCTATAAATTTTTTATCCGAGAAGTTTTTACCACTCATCACACCTCCCTTGACAAGGCGTCATTACTTATAATAGCATACATTGATGACTTGAGCCATGAATGGATCACTAAACAGCTTTATGTTCAACAAACATACGGTAACAGTATTAGTATAATACTAGTGTATTATACTTTATAATTAATTATACTAATACTATTATAATAGTATTAGTATAATTGTTGCCGTGACGTCGCGGTAGCCTTCGATCCTGATCACTGGCAACAATTAATAATGGGTCCCTGGAATTGACGTCTAAATATACGAATCTATGTTTTTCACCAAAAATATCGCAGACAACGTCGTCGTAAACCCGGTCGGGTATTATGCATGATCGAAAGAGAAATACAACGTTGTCTCCTTTTTCCAGTTTCCGATCGTATAAGGCAAACAATAATGCCACTAACACTTCAACACGTACGGCTTGGCAACAGAATTTTTCGTCTTATATGTTCACGGTATAGGAAATTTGCCCAATCCGAACCCTTACCTTCACGAAGTCGTCATCCATCACCACCTCAAATTCGTCAATCTCGACGTTTCCGCTGCACATACACAAAATATCGGCAGATTATGGGGTCGCCTTAAGCAATGCATCCGCGACCGCGGTGGAGTCAATCTCGAACTCTTCAATCAATAGGTAATAGAATACACTTGGTGTTATCAATTTAAACACTATACGCTTGGCAACATTACTGCTAAAATTCACGATCATTACCCACATTAAATGTAAATCTATACTATGACTCGTACAAATGAGTTTTAGACACAACTTAACTTAATCCTGAGAGCATAATAATGCGCACCACCCCAGACTTACCGTACTAATTCTTTCCAGCTTTCTAGCATGTAAATTTAGTGAAAATATAACAATATAATCGTACGATACATCTCCCATATACCCAGCGAACCCAGTATAACATAACCCAGACTTCGTAGTTAAATTTTGACACCACCATCGTTGTCAGCTCCTCTCTTTGACCCTATAAAATTTGTCTTGCATGTCGTACTGCTACAGCCCGAAGTATTGCCAACTTATACTTTCCACTTTTGAGACTTGTTCTTTGTTTCAAATAGCATGGTCCCCATCCACAACGAAGGGGTAACCATAGAGCCATACCATACAAATATTAAAAACTAAGATTTTTAATGTAGGCTTATCAAAAATAAAAACTAAGATTTTTAATGTAGGCTTATCAAAAACTAGTTTAATCCATACAGTTAATGTCCCGTTGTCCCGTGGTGACTTAAATTTGGACTCATTTTGGTTTTTAAAGGAAGTTTTTAACGCAATATTTTGTTCCAAATTGATATATGTTGGAGTGACACTTATAATACGGGTACTTATATATGGGACCTCTTATTAAGAGTAACATCTTTGAACCTTACCTAGACAATTATAAATTAAAATTATAGTAATATCGACAAACTAATGATTTTGGTTTGAAAACTTTTGTTGATTTCCCGATCGATAGATGATGCTGCGCGACAAATACTACGGGGAAATCGTTAACCACAGGCACTGTAAAACTGGAAACGAACTGCAATGTTTACGAACGGTGATACTCAAATTACCCGGAAGTTCAACTTGAATGATGATTTAACCCAAGTATGAAACTGGAGAAAATACAATCAAATGCCTGCAGCCCTGTATTCAGACCACCAAACGCATCAGAGCAACAACATCACAAGGGTGTTCCAACGTTATTGTTTTTTGGCAACAGTGTTTTTATATACCTAGCAACGTAGCCTATCGACCAGCAGGTAATTAATAGAAATAATTCGCTTAGTTTTTTAGCAATAGTGAACGATCATTTTCTACACACTATTGAAAACAATTGTTAATTGTAACATAAATATTTCTAATTTACTGCAATAGCTGGACGTATTTTTAGCTCAAACCCGATCGTAGACAGAAAAATGTTATAATGCAGGCAAAAATCATTTTTGTTTCAGCACCGATTTGTTAACCTAGTTATTATGTAATTTTCATCGAATATTTATTAGTTCCAGCGGATTATATAATTTGTATGCCATCCCCATCTTGGGATCGATTTTTTCCATCTCACCACCGCTTTTCGCCTACTTGCGTTTCTAAAAACTAGTTTTTAAAACATAAATCATTACAAAATTAGAATTTCGGGAACTGAGGTGCTTGAAATATATATCATTTTACTTTGTATTCAAACAAGCAGCATTTCGTATAAACAATGAAGTATAATAATAATTTACATTGACAAATTTTACTCTACTACGTCTTTCCAAAACGTAGACTTACAATTGCTGTCATTAAAATCAGCATTTATGAAAATCTGATTATTCTTAAATATATCCCTGCATAATCGTTCTACTTTTGTGATTAATTTTTTTTATTATCATCAGGATTGTGTTGTAGATTTACAAAACCTTTTTCGTAAATTATGTATGAAATGTATGAAGTTCGATAACAGAATTTTGCACTGCTTTATTTAATTATTAATGATATCATTTGTATGAACAATTTTGTTGTCACAGAATTTTACTGTACGAGTTAGAATCTCACATGGATTTCTGTTTTGTCTGACATTACATGGGTTGCCAACAGAAGTATATCGCTATCCATGCAAACCTAACAGTGAGCTAAGTTGTATATGCATGAGGTCCGTCGGCTAAGGGGGTAAATGGTTCCGGCGGTGGGTCCTCGGGAAGGGGGGTAAATTGTTAAAGTTGTTGGGAATCCATTATTTTGCCAAATTTAGCTAAAATTCCCTCAATTTCCCCGTAATTTTTCTAATGTGCCCCTATTTTTGCCCAAATTTCCCCGGAACTTCGATATTTTGTATTAATTTTTACCAAAATTTTTCCAAATTTTCCCAAATTTTTCATGTTCCCGGCGAGCGTAATGTGGATTGAGGGGAGGAGAGTTGGTAGTAACTCTTCGTACACCTTCCCTACGCTCAACTGAAACTAACTAGTTTCTAATATTCCCAACCACATTTAGGCCTTTAGTGCCCTAAATTCGTGAAAAATACGTAATTTCTGTACCAAATCCACTGCGTTACAGAAAGGATGCATAACCAATTATGCTATTTTGCTGTAAAAATATAGTCATGTAGTTGCGCCTTTTATTATTTTTTGCTATGTGTAAGTTAAAGTCTGCGACGCCGACAGTCGAAACAAATTTCTACTCGTTTCTGCATTATAATTTTGTGGAAACCAGTATAATGGCGATTTATTACATAGCTAGGCCTCAGCATTGTGTTTATGGTTATGCTTTATGTTTTTCTTTTGTTTCGCTTTTTTGTGGTATCATTAAAATCCAACAATTTTTACAGTAGTTGAGATTTCGCTGATCTACACGCTTAGTATATATATTATTGAAATTATCAATATACAATTTAACCTAAGATAATATTCATAATAATATATATACTTGACGGGTGTTTACTAGAATCTCCCAGCGACAAATTGGTCAATTTTGAAGATATGGCAACAATTTTGGTATCATTGAAGAGGTGGTTCAGAAAATACTCATTTTCACCAATTTTAAGGCAAGAAGTTTCGATTATTTCGGTTCCCAATGGTCTTCCCTCGGTACCCAAATTTTTTGAAATTTTTTCTCGATAAACGTATAATTTTATACATTATTCGAACCGCAAAGAGGAGTTGCGACATTAAGATGATTTTCAATAGGTACAGCTCGTGTTAGTTCTAAATTTATACAGTTAATAACTTTATTTTACACGGGTTTCAACCGTAAGACCAATTATCAGCTACATGGTAATAACCTGTGTTACTACCATGAAAAACCAGTTTACATAATCAGCGTTATCTGATGGTTATTAGAATATTAGCGTTATTGGAATATTTTCTCTAAGAACGTGGCTGATAATCTATCATTCAACATTGGCGCCCGGCTTGCGATGCAAAAAGACGTATATATAAGTTCAACTGCACCTAGGGGCGTTGCGAAACCTGATCACAATACAAATTTTTACGCTGAGCAACGAAAGCTCGATAAACTACACGACGTCTAACATACATATATAATATAGATATAATTTACGCTACAATAAGGACAGAAACTGAATTACAGTGTTCAAAAAACCAATAGCGTATATATAAGTTCAACTGCACCTAGGGGCGTTGCGAAACCTGATCACAATACAAATTTTTACGCTGAGCAACGAAAGCTCGATAAACTACACGACGTCTAACATACATATATAATATAGGTATAATTTACGCTACAATAAGGACAGAAACTGAATTACAGTGTTCAAAAAACCAATAGCGAACATTACCAAAATTTATATTGCATTTTTTCTTTCAATTTATTGTTATTTGCCACGAAGACTTTTCCATTAGCGTTATCTAATTGCACCAGGTTAGAGTAACACTGTCTTTTTAATATAATATATACGTCGCCTAAGCGGCAAGCACTATAAGCACTATAAATTCCCAACAGTTTCGCAGTTTGCCCAACTTTGACCTCTTCAACTTGCAATTCTGTGAAATTTTTTATATATATTCAATGCCTATTTTTACTTAGTCTTGAAAAAATAAATTAATTTTTTAAATCAAATTAGTTGTCAAAAAATCGCTTAAATCAATGCTTGAATTGTTGAATTATTTTGTATATTAGTATATATAAGAATTATTTTAATTATTATACTAATAGTAACAGTTGAAGTAATGGCAATGCTCGTAAACTATCTGGCCAATATTGCCGTAATTTTCAACGTTTAATATAATCCAATTTTAAAAATTCTTTATGGCAAAAATCGCCCAAATTTACACCCTTGTGGTACAAAGTCATTGCTCTTTGCAAACATCTAATTTTTTAATGTGTGTTAATTTAGTCTCAAGCTATAACGTTTATTAAAATAATAGTATATGAAATAACTGCACAACTTATTGCATTTTTTCAACTGTTACGTGACTATACTATGCCGACAAATCATGACATATAGTAAAGCTGATTAAGAATGCAAAATCTGCTTATTATATATATTTCATGCATTTAGTTTTATATATTTATATAATGCAACACATCGTTCCAAAATAGTTCTTCATCCCATTCTTTACTGAGAATGTATATCTCGTTTCCGCATAAATTAAATTAATGTGTCTAGTGAGCGTTAGGAGACTTTAGTACATGATAATTGATAGGGTTAGAGGGCGTCACCTTCTTACTATTTATTGCCTTTTTCAGAATATGCAATGTGCATCTACATAATTCTTAATGCGTGGAACAAGTTATAGTAATTAATAGTTATTGCAAATATCTTTATTTTCAACAAAATTTTATGGCGTACACATCGGGAGTTTCGACTTGTATACCTTTAGTTAACGTTTTGAAATGAGCGATAAGATATAACAAAACGTAGCCACTCAAAGTGCAGGATGACACACCCGAGAATGCATCACAAAATGTGGAAATTGATATGCCATGACAAGGAAAAAAGCCATAACAAAACATGCATCAACAGGTTTAATTTGGAATATGTTCAAGCTTCGCTTGAGTCATTCCTAAAGTTCTTAGCTTATGAAATGGTCTACACGCGTGGTTAACTCTTTCGTTAAGTTTAGGTTTAGTGTATCGGAAATGTATACTACTATAACATTGCTTAGCCTTTTTAGTTTTTGTCTGGTGCCATTTCACTAATAGTAATCACAACATTAATTTGTAACCTTGTGTATCTACAACGATTTAAATCTTATGAATTAATTTTGAAAAATTATTGTTTCTTAGGATTAAATCTGCCATTTGGATAATTTGGATAAATTTGGATTTGCCAAGCTTCGACGCTTTACAGTTTATAATATTAAAAATTTCAAAAGGAAATACAATAAAAAACAATATACTATCAGTAGCACAACAGCAAATTAGGTGAAATTTAAAGCAAATATATTTTGTGCCACGAATGTCTTTTCGAAGTGTCAAATAATTCTGTAATCGTATGAACATGAAGACACCATTAATTTGTGCATACTGTACAATTTAGGAGTGAAATCAATTTGCATACTAGATGATCCGCACGGACCGTTGGGTTTCTAACATTTTGAGGTCATATGTTCGACCTGAAAAATGTCATATTGAGATCTATGCTTCTGTAGTTCTGCTCGTTAATACATGTAAACCTACATAGTCGTGACTATGACATATAAATTCATCGTTTATTAATTCACATCATAGAATAACGACATACCAGACTTTAATCACGATTGCCCAGTGCAATATTAGTCCATAATGATTTTATATGTTAGGACCATCATTTATTTGCTTGGAAAAAACGAAACTAAATATAAAATTTCAGGTGTCGGCGGCAGTTGAATGGACACTCAGTGGATTGTTAGGACGCGGTAGCTCGCCAGACCACTCGGCCGCGCGGGAAAAGCTAGCTACCCGAATGTCACGGTTACAGCCTGCAGCACCCAAAAACACTACACTTTTGGAAAGCCGATTTGGATCATCATTATACTAGCCCATGTGTCCTTCAAGTTTGATTAACCACTGAAAAAATCAAAGATTGTTGCAATAGTTACGTAGTTTACGCAAAGGTTACGCAGCACCAGCGGAATAATTAATGGTTACTATTACATAACGTAGACCCAACTGCATAAATGCTTCTAATATGTAAATAATGACATGATTAATGATTAGTGAAAATCAAATCCCTAAATCGTCGCTCCTCTACAGACTGGGACGAAGCCCTATACTGTAATTCTAACAACAAGTATATGTATAGCGTAGGTGTTCATAAGGTGGTAGGAGGATAACCCCCTGAGGCCCCACATACTTCCGTTTCCTGGTCCCTCGGCGTAAACACCCTTCCGAGCTCTCCCACCCCCTTCGGGCGCCGTATCACCAACCCCCTCACCTGCGAGACCAGACGAGCTCCGCGAGAATCCGCACCCCTCCCTAGAGTCCCCGTGCCCTCCACCAAGGCCCCGTAACCCTTCCCCGCACCCCTCTCCCGAGACTCTGCACCCCTTCGCGAGACCCCTTACCGATAATAAACCTAATAGGCTATAATAAACAGAAATATCTCTTCTTATATTTCTTTTTATCTATACCAGCTATATACTGAACTTGATCACCAAAAAAATACAATGTATCCCGAATAATGCTATATTTTCTGTATTTGCAAGTTTAATACTTTCCCGCTTGTGTACAGATCACACATTCGCGAACAATAAATGTCAAATACACTCGAATGCTTCTCAACGATGTGCTATTATGCAATATAGATAGCTGCAAAAGAAGTATGACAACCAGCACCCTAGCACATAAATGCTTTCCTTGCAATCAAAAGTATGTCATTCAACAAATTCCTCATAAAAAGTTATATCGATAATAAAAATTCCGTTTTGGTACAGCAGGTGGTTATGGAGACATCTTTAAAAATATACCAAAACAAGAGACAAAACTCAAAACAACATAGCCACTATTATTTTAGGTATGACTAGCTCCTGCGTGTCATAAAAATGGAAGCTTGTTAGTTCGAGTAAAATATGCCATGAAAGTTAAATCAAAAATTAGCAACAAATACAATGATAATGATAATGCTTTAGCAATTTTAATCACCAGATAGATTGCAGCTTTGGCGTTATTTCGACTGTTAGAATATTATATATCGTCCGCCGCAAGAAGGTGCAAATCTTTCTAAATCAAGTTTAGATTAGTTACAAGAGTGGATAGTTTCAGATAGTTAAATTCATTCTTAATATTTAATTTTTAATGCTAATTTTATTTTCACGTTAACAGACATGTAGTTTACAAATATCAGCTAAACAATGATTTAACATCATCTCCAAATTAGTAAAGCAGTATTACAGGCTTCTGTTAAATACATGTGGTCCATAAACATTCTTCAAGCAAAGCTTAGCAGCATTTGAACGTATTTTAAGTATGAAGGCCCAATCTTAAAATATACCTACATTGTAACCTTATGCCTGCTAATTTCATATTCAGATTAACAGATATGCATGTTGCAAACATCAGCTAAAGAATGATTTAACATCATCTCCAAATTTAGGAAAACAGTATTACAGGCTTCTGATAAATAATTGTGGTTCATGAAAATCATTAGCCATACCGTAGTGGAGCCCACCATTCCAACGATCCAGTGGTATAACGTAAATAGCTATTAAACGGAAACACACTTTAATTACAATAAAATGAATATATTTAATTGCATTGCAAATGGCGACCATATATGCGATAGTTAACTCTGTATTTAAGCGAACAAGCCTTAGTGGTTCATGAAAATCATTAGCCATCCCGTAGTGGAGCTCACCATTCCAACGATCCAGTGGTATAACGTAAATAGCTATTAAGCGGAAACACACTTTAATTACAATAAAATGAATATATTTAATTGCATTGCAAGTGGCGACCATATATGCGATAGTTAACTCTGTATTTAAGCGAACAAGCCGATAGTTTATTTAATTCAATCAGTTTGCCGCTAGTACCTCATGTCAATTTTATCTGTGATTATATCTCTATTCTCGGCGCTTTATATGGGTCATTGGTGTTCATATTGGATCCGATATGACCTAATCCGGTCGGATCAGATCCGATCTGATGTCTCTTCAAAATTTCAATCAGTTCGATCTGATCAAAACCTATGCTATATACATGTGTACGTACATATAAATATATATTTATTCCACCCTACATCGTCCGACTCGTATGCGACAAGATTCTGCATGCTATATCGGATCGGATCGAATCGTATTAGGACCGGATCGGATGTATTGTGAACACTCTATAGAAAATACGCGTGCCAATATTATCTGGTCAGGCCGAACGCAATTTTATAATGGCCTTAAGCACAGCTAGAATAATATGCTTATTAAGCAGCGGACGGACAGTTGGACAAAACCTGACAGTTAGCCCGTTAAAGGCCCCGGAGTCAATTTGTACAATTAGAATGGCTAATATTTTATAAATAACCGAGATGGTACCACATATATTAAAGGACACAGTAGATAACTAGTTTCAGTTTTACCATAGTATTCACTATAAAACAGGATTGACGTATAATTGACGTAAAT
>JASANE010025843.1:0-10563 GCA_030248225.1 Trileptium ribeirensis
TATTGCTCGCCAAATTGGTAGCTAAGGGTGTGCCTGACACTGTCGAAAAATGGTAATACGCGTAACTAGCTACCGTTGAAAAAATTTATTAAAAACACGGGGGTGTCTAAGACACCCTGTTGTCAACAGCTTATAGATACAATTATTCCATAGATGGAATAGTACCGTGCATAATTTTTACGAACTTCGGACTCAGCAGTTGCTCACGTCATCAACGATCAAATCCACTGACTACAAGACCGTAACTGACAATAACCATACACCGTCCCAAACACCGTGTATAGCTATAACATATGTCGCGGGCAGCCGGATCGACTAGCTAAGCAATTTAGTTTATTTTTTATTTATCAAACTACCGAGAAAAGTAATATTTGGCGGCAACATATAGTACTAAGTACATTTTTAACAAGTGTGTAGTATATTGTACACAGGGTGCTGAAGAATTAATAAACGAATATCCCATAGCGCGTATTAAGGTTTGGAGACCCCATTCTCATGAATCGCAGTCAAAAAATAATATCCAAGCCATTCAAAAGTATATTCAAACTGGAATTCATGTGTTTGGTTCAGGCAGTCGAGGTTCGCCTCTAAAAATATCAAACTAGATATGGATCGGTAATACAACACGGGCTCTAAAATGGCATGGCACAACTTAAACTTTAACTTAAACACGCTAGTGACAATCCGTAGCAATATTCACGATACGTGGCCGAAATTACAGCATAACCTGGACAACCAGATGGTCGCTAAGGTTACTATTGCCGCAAATCCAGTAATACGCGGAACAACGATAATCAAACTGGATGCATTATCAAATCAGTCAAATTAGTCCGGTGTTATTTGATAACGATTTAATGACGTGGCTTGCTGTAAGCAATCTGCTTTTGTCCACTGTGAATGAAGATACAGCTAGTGACACAATTAATGTATATATATTACCTTCATGAAGAAAAATATTGAAGAAAAATATGAAGATAAATTTTACCGTGTCCGTCCGTCTGTCTGTCAGTCCATACGGCCAGTTTTTTTCTAAATATCTCTGGAATGAAGATCTTTCAAAGGTATCATTGCACATGATACCTTATAGGCTAGCCCGTGACCCAACATAGGGTTCATTGGGGCAACCCTCCCATGTGGTATGGCAAACCCCACAAGCTTTGTGATCGAGGGAAAATACTTTTCCAGATACGTCTCAAAACACAGGCTTCAAAAATATTGCACATATTTTGTAGGCGCCTTGACGTCATCTACAACTTTGTTGACTAACATTTTCTTGTTAGACTCTTAGATAAGGAGTTCGCGACATAAAACTGAGCTCAAATGGAACCATTTTAACCCTTTGTGTATCATATTTTTAATATAAAGTGCTAATAAGCATTATGTGGTCACTATAAAGATTTTCGATGTTGCTGAAAACGATGATATGATTGATTTAAATGTATCTATGATCGATCAATGTATCCTTTTGAAACAGTACTGTATCCTCCGCACCGCGCTCATTCTCCAGAAACATACATAATTTCGTAATTTTTAATCTAAAGCTATATTTTGTTGCATCTGCTACTGTAAAGATATTTGAGGATACTGAAAACGATGGGGTCATTGGGGCCACAGAAAATATGACTACTGAGCTGAGATCATGTCTATTGCAGGGGCTTTCGATTTCACGTAGCAAAATTTTATTTTACAAATATGTTTCCAGTTAAAATAGACACAGGAGCAGTCTTGTTTATTTTAGTGGCTGTTTACATGAAAATTTTGGAAAATGGGACAGTTTAGAGATTACCGTCAAGGACTTTTAGAAAATAAGTCAAGCTTATAAATTTTGGAAAACAGAAAAACCAGGATCAGTAGCGAAACTTCGGAAAACGTGAAATTAAGCTTTTTCAGTTATTGGATTGTTTCCGGGTGCCTATGATTTCCCTTTTCACAAAAATTTCCAAATTTTCCGGCAAATTTGTGGTAAACGAGACATTTCCCAATGATCTCTGATAAATTTTCCGGTTTTCCTTTTCCCAATATTAAAGAAATTATTCGGAAAATTTTTGATAAATGATAAGATTTCTAAGTTTCCTGAGAAATTTTACGATATTAAGAATTTTTAGCAAGTGTGTGTCTATTTTTATAGACACAGCGCATATACTACATAAAAATTTTCCACGTGGAATAGTAAGCTTTCTAAATATTCGGAGACATTAAAATGAAGCTAAGCCCCTCATTTTGAAACTTTTCAGTGGTCACTCAGAGCAAACTATCCGCGCTCGCCTCGTTCCCCCTTGCTGCGCGTGCTGGTAGGTAAGCGTTGTTTACCATGCACGATCAGCTTATAAAAGTATGGTCCTTAAATTTTGATAGCTTAATACAGCATTTGCAGACTTGCTTTAAATATTTGGTATTTGGAAAGTTTTTCGACATTTGCGGTCAAATACCATTCCCAATAACGATTTCCGTCCGCCGATATGTATAAAAAAATTTTGCTCCAAAACCACCGGGTTAAATGACAATCTCTGGAGCCCCAAGGACCCTGCCCTATATGGAGCAGAGGAGCTACTACCGTGCGGTGCTATATTCCGCTTGTTATTGAACAAACCGGGTTCACTCATTATGTGGACGTGAATTTATTAAATACTGCACCATGCGCAAAGCTATTTCTGGCATTAAACGTATAATAAATGTATTCGTCAATCGCTTAACCTAGTACTGCCAGCCAATTGGCTTTAGCGGTTATATATTCCGAGTTTTCGTGCTAACAGAGTTTTTGCGTAGCGGACTGAACATGCGTTGTTTGTTATCATTTGCTTTGCAGAGCGCTTTACGGAACCGAGCGATAGCTGCTGGATAACCTATGCGATGGGCACGGCGATTGCTATCGAAAAAAACGGAATGGATCTGTAGCACCGGCATCCATTTTCGAAACACTGCGCGGTTAATGTGAACGTTATTGGGTAAGGCCTTAAACCAGCTTAACTCCTCTGGAAAAAATATGGTAAACGTACAGTCGTGTTGGACTCTAGGTTAAAATAGCATTGTATTCAGTGTACTTAAATTCCTATATACACCGTTTTAAGCGCCTGAACGCAATATATAGCCAAATACTGAAAACAGACTATATTCCGGATAGGGTTCGTTGGCTCCAACCTATTGAAAGCCAATAAAAATGCTTGAAATATACCTACTGCACTCTGGAAGACCAATCCATAGTTTTAAGCATTCATAAGTACCTTTATATAGACCATTCTTGGTGCCCTGGATGCGATACACAACCAAACAAATGCAGGCAGACTATATTCTGGAAATCCTGTTCATCCACTCTAAACATAAGGAAGACCTCTGATAAGGTATGGAATATTTCTTCTGGGTTCTAGATAGACAAATTATCGTTTTTGGCTCACCGAAATAACTTATACATAAGCATTCTTAATGCCCTGCACGCCAATAAAAACTAAACAAATAAAAACATACCACATTCTCAATATCAAGACATGGTATTCCGCCTTCGCCGAAGAAAATCAGGTGAAATTAGTTAGGCTGCTTTCGAACATTTCATATGATTTAAACCATTATCCATCGGTGTGTTTGCAACTTTCAAGAAATATTGGGAACAGCAATTCGTTTGGTTCCATCAACGCAACGTTGACAAAACAAAACAGTTTTTGGAAAAACATGGAATACTATAAAGACTAGAATAGATAATATTGTCCATGTTTTAGGAAGACCGGAATCTATTTTTTCAACCCGAGCGCTGTATGGAAAGATCGTACTCCTAGTTCACGACTAGTGAGTGATAAAATCCAATCCGTGGTGAATGAGGCGTCAGATGATACGTTTGGCCGCACTACGCCTTATTACATTCAACTCCCCGATTAGCTTCATCTCATCACATTGGAACCGGGAGGCGTACCACGCATTCTCGTTTTTATATAGGGTCTGGTGAAAGATTTTGAAATTTCTACCGAAGGTGACAAATATGTTAATTTAAATGCTTTTCAGCTAGGCGATGATGTTCAGATTCATAGATTTGAAAATTTGTGTCGCTGGACGATATTATACCTTGTGAAAGGGTTATTGGGTTATGTATTGCATGCGAGGCATCAAGAATTATGGTTCATATCACGAATCATATTCCTACATTATAACTTGCTCTTTAAGTTCGCAGCAAACTGTGGCTGATGTCCCTGTTTTTATACTTCTGCATTTCTTCTAGATACGGCTTGGTTTCTCGACAGCATTTAAAACCAGTGAAAGCTAGGCCCGAGTAATTCTAAAAAATAAGAAACAGAAATAAAGTTCTACTTAAAGTTCGTAGGTCACGAATCATATTCCTACGTTATAACTTGCTCTTTAAGCTTCGAATAACGCAGCAAATTGTTGCTGTTGTCCCTGTTTTTATACTTCAACATTTCTTCTAAATACGGCACGGTTTCTCGACAGTATTTAAAACCATTGAAAGCTAGACCCGAGTAATTCTAAAAAAATTAGAAACAGAAATAAAGGTCTGCTTAAACTTCCTCGGTCACAAATCATATTCCTGCGTTATAACTTGTATTTTAAATCTCGAATAATGCAGCAAAGTTTGGCTGTTGTCCATGTTTTTATAATTCATCATTTCTTCTGCGACTACACTTAAGAGGACCCCACCAAACATTTTATTTTGTAATTTGGCATAACAATTATTACGGAACGCTTTTTTGTCTGTTTCTAATCAGGCGTAAATTTGTTCGCGAAAACAGATCTTAACGGTTGAAATGCAGCTAGTTTGCTTTCACGAAAATTCGGGTCAAATCAACTAAACTTTTGAGTACCAAAAATTGTCAAATTTCAATTAAGCGGTTTTTGTTCGGGAACACCAACGACTTAACTACATGAACAAGTTGCTTGTGACGTCACTATTGTTTTAAAATTGTTTAAAACTGTGGCTGTTGTTCCTGTTTTTATACTTCATCATTTCTTCTAAATACGGCACGTTTTCTCGGCACTATTTAAAACCATTGAAAACTAGGCCCGAGTAATTCTAAAAAAATAAGAAACAGAAACAACGCTCTGCCGTGTAGAAAGATGGTTGTTTGTGCTTTTATACAGAGGAGTCGTCGCGAGGCCACTGGCCGGCCGTGCCAACCAGGTTTACTATGGTGTCAATCAATCTAGAACTGAAACAAATTTTTTTCAACATGCACTCCTGAAATCACCATTTAAGCTGACCCCCACAATGAGTTGCTGCCGTCAGCTGAAATTTTCTGGTGACACCCCTGATGTTTATAGCCGTGTTCACATTAAGTCCAACACAATCCGACACGAACCGATAAGATTTCTACGTGTATTTTATATTTTATATAGATTGTTCAGAATGCGTCCGATCCTTTCCAATCCAACGAGCATACCCGACTTTTCCTTCCTAAATATTCTCGAATTTCCCGTTTCCCGACAATCCCAGACTTTTCCTTCCCAAAATATTCCCGAATTTTCCCGTTTTCCGACCATTCCCGACCTTTCCTTCCCAAATATTCTCGAATTTTGCTATTTCCCCACAATTCCCGACCTTTGCTTCCAAATATTAACGAATATCCGCGTTCCCGACAATTCCCGACTTTTACTTCCTACAAATTCTCGGTTTTCCTGCTTTTCGACAATTCGCTACTTTTCCGTCCCAAATATTCCCGAATTTTCCCGTTTCCCGACAGCTCCTGACTTTCCTTTCCAAAAATTTCGAATTTTCCTGTTTCGCGACAATTTCCGACTTTTCCTTCGCAAATATTCCCGAATTTTCCCGTTTCCCGACAATTAACGACTTTCCATTCCCAAATATTCTCGAATTTTCCCGTTTCCGAACAGCTAACGACTTTACCTTCCCAAATATTCCCGAACTTTTTTCCCCGCCAATTCCCGAACTTTCCCGTTTACCGACAATTCTCGACATTCCCTTCCGAAAAATTACACATTTTCCCGTTTCCCGACAATTCCCGACTTTTCCTTCTCAAAAATTCCCAATTTTCCCGTTTCCCGACTTTTCCTTCCTAAATATTCCCGAAATTTTTCCGTTTCCCGACAATGCCCGACATTTACTTCCCAAAAATTACCGAGTTTTGCGTTTCTCGACAGTTCCCGACTTTCGCTTCCCAAAAATTCCCGATTTTTCCGTTTCCCGACTTTTCCTTCTCAAATTTTCCCGATTCCCGAGAATTCCTGACATTTCATTGCTAAAAATTCTCGATTTCCCCTTTCCCGACATTTCAAGAGTTTCCTTCCTAAAAATTGCAGATTTGTAAGAAAATAAACAATTTTATGTGTATCTATTTATGTAAGACACCCATATACAAAAAATAAATTTTCCCGCAGTAATCGTGAAACCCCTAAAGGTGACATGGGCCGTTAGTTGTATATAATAACAATACCGTCAATATGTACCTGCAAAATTGACGAATTACGCTATGGTACGAATTACGCTGTACTAAACAAAAACGTAGCCCTGATATTCATTTTTTGAGAAATACGAATGTAGCACCACGATCAGCATACTAAGGTATACTCTTCAATCAATTTTTTAATTCGTAATTTGTTTGCTTATATAATATGTATGAAAAACTGTTTCGCTATACTGGATACCTAAATTTTGTGAAAAAAGGTCTTTCATTAACAAAATTTAAAGGAACAGTCAAAATGAAAAAAAGATTCGAAAATCTCGCGGACTAGCGATTTTATAAAATGCTATGAAACTAAAACCCTTTGCGGAAACCTAAACCGAACCCTAAAACCAAAAAAACGAAACCTAAAATCATTTCAAAACCATATTTATATATACTAACGCGCTGGCAAACTCTGCCGGCTGACTGAAGCATATAGTGGGACGGCTTGTATTATCCGACAGATACACGTTCCGTATGTTTGTATGTGCATTGTTATTCGCACGCTTTGCGAGGTTCCTTAAGCAACGATGCAACAGCTTTAATATAGCTCAATTGTTTGCTTACGTAGCTCGCCATCGCACAAACCAGATTTGATCCAGTGCATTTACCAAACATTGCAAGCTGCGTAAACTAACTTTGACATTAAAGGATTAATCAAAAATTTGTCAACTAACGGCTCCATGGTGGCTCAGTTGTGTGCGCCCGCATCTCGCAATCAAACAAACCAGGTTCGACCTATGACACTGGCGAAAATTATTTGTAATTTCTAAATTTAAAATGTCTCTATCTTTTTCCTCACTGAACGAAATATAAAGGATTCCATAGATTCACATGTGCTAAAAATGGCCATGTGTTTAGGAATAGTATACTAGTCTTTTACGTATCTTTAATGCGTTGTCAGGCGATTATATATGGAAAAACCTATCTATCCACACAATATATTATATTCGTATATATTCGAGGAGCGGTACAGATGAAGATCTGCACGGTGCGATCCGTGTTTAAAATTTGTTAGTTGAGAGTTGTCTAAGCGATTAAAAAATTGTCACACTAGAACAGTTTAATTCATTTTGAGGTCAACCATACCAGAGAATTGGCAGACTCAGGGCTTTTTAGGTTTTAAACTTTTCCTGAGTTCTCATATTTTCTGTTTCCCCAGAATTTTTCAGTAAATTTGTTGTAAACGTGAAAATTCCCAAATGTTTTTCGCAGCATTAACAAAATTTTCCTTAATATTTTTGGGAATCGATAAGTTTCTTTGTTTCCCGAGAAATTTTAAGATATTATAAATCTGAAACAAGTATGTACCTACTTGATTAGAGAGGCCTCTGAAAATTACAGACCTCCGAGTTCGAGTTAGATCAAGTATTGTGGTAGATTATACACTATAGCTAAATTCATGGTGCCTAATACACTCTGAGGTAATTTGCATATCGTGCAATGTTTGACAACCGAAAGCTGGCGCCAGCAATCTAATTCTATTGCGTTGTTGCAAACGCAAACCACTGATCTATCTAGTATAAAAGACAAAAATTCTATGACGGTGGCGCCAAAATTATTTTCGGCCATCATTCCATTCACTTGTAAAAAGCAACCTTGCGTGGCACCAATTGTACCATGCATACGCTTCACAAAGCTGCTAGCACTGCGATGACTTTAGTCAAATATATCAAGCTATTCCAAAGCTACAGATGCTAAAAACTTAATCTGTTGAATTTCATTTTGACCAAAAGAAATTGATCATGTTACTCCATTGTCAAAAATATTTAAATTACAGTTCGACAGGCAGACCCCATAAAGTCTCTTACCGTACACCCTACAATTCGAAGCCCAATTAACCGTTCGCTATCATGTTACGGTCATGACGGACGCATGTGTTATTAAAACTTCAGCTAAATGAGCTGAAGCATTCAAAAGCCACATAGGATGCGGGCAAATAAAGCTTCACCTTTTTTGTATTCATTCTTGGCGATGAGGATTTTGGAGTATCATCACTGTCAGCATGCCATTTGAATCCCATAGGGACTAAAAACGCGCTAACCATTTACCGTGTGTATGGGGCCACAAAAAATATGACTACTGAGCTGATTTCATGTCTATTGCAGGAGCTTCCCATTTCATGTGGCAAAATATTATTTTACAAATATGTTTCTATTTAAAATAGACACAGGAGCAGTTTTGTTTATTTCAGTGGCTGTTTACATGAAATTTTTGGAAAATGGGACAGTTGAGGGATTACCGTTAGGAACTTTTGGAAAATAAGTCAAACCTATAGATCAAACCAGGATCCGTAGCGAAACTTCGGAAAACTTGAAATCAAGCTTTTTTAAGTTATTGGATTTTTTCCGGGTGCCTATGATTTCCCTTTTCACAAAAATTTCCAAATTTGTCGGCAAATTTGCGGCAAACGAGACATTGCCCAATGATCTCTGATAAATTTTCCGGTTTTCCTTTTCCCAATATTAAAGAAACAAACTATTCAGAAAATTTTTGGGAAATGACAAGCTTTCTAAGTTTCCTGAGAAATTTTACGATACTAAGAATTTTAAGCAAGTGTGTGTCTATTTTAATAGACGCAGCGCATATACTACATAAAAATTTTTCCACGTGAAATGGGAAGCTTTCTAAATATTCGGAGACATTAAAATGGAGCTAAGCAGCTCATTTTTAAACTTTGCGGTGGTCACTCTAAGCAAACTATCCGCGCTCGCCTCGCTCCCTCATGCTGCGTAGATGATGCACGACGCATGGTAGATTATTGTTGTTTACCATGCACGATCAGCTTATAAAAGTATGGTTCTTAAATTTTGACAGCTTAGTACAGCATTTGCAGACTTGCTTTAAATATTTGGTATTTGGAAAGTTTTTCGACATTTGCGGTCAAATACCATTCCCAATAACGATTTCCGTCCACCTAAATATATAAAAAAATTTTGCTCCAAAAGCACCCGGTTAAATGACATTCTCTGGAAGCCCAAGGACCCTTCCCTATATGGAGCAGAGGATCTACTACCGTACGGTGCTGTATTCCGCTCGTTATCGAACAAACCGGGTTCAATCTTTGAGGCCGACGTGAATTTATTAAATACTGCACCACATACATAACGCTATTTCTGGCATTAAACGTATAATTAAAGAATTTGTTATTACTTGCTTTGCAGTGCGCTTTACGGAACCTAGCAATAGCTGCTAGATAACCTATGGGATGGACACTGCGCTTGCTATCGAAAAAAACGGGATCGATCTGTGGCACCGGCATCAATTTTCGAATCATTGCGCCATTAATGCGGACATTATTGGGTAAGGCCTTAAACCAGCTTAACTCCTCTGCAAAAAATATGGTAAGCGTACAGTCGTATTGGACTCTAGGTTAAAATAGCATCGTATTCAGTGTACTTAAATACCTATATACACCGTTTTAAGTACCTGAAAACAATATATAGCCAAATACTGAAAACAGACTATATTCTGGATAGGGTTCGTTGGCCCCAACCTACTGAAAGATAATAAAAATGCTTGAAATATACCTACTGTACTCTGGAAGCCAATCCATCGTTTTCAGCGTTTATAAGTACCTTTATATAGACCATTCTTGGTGTCCTGGATTCAATACTCAACCGAACATATGCAGGCAGACTATATTCGGGAAATCCTGTTCATCCACTCTAAACATAAGGAAGACATGTGAAAAGGCATGGAATATTTCTGCTGAGCTCTAGATAGACAAACTATCATTTTTAGCTCGCCGAAATAACTTATACATAAGCATTCTTAATGCCCTGCACTACACTAAAAACTAAACAAATGAAACAAATGAAAACAAACTATATTTAGAAAATCGAGTTCGCTGACCTTAAAACCCCAGAAAGCTCGTGAAAAGGTGTATTCTGCTGAAGTTAGACTCCGTATAACACAGCCATAACCAACGTGTTTGATCATCCAATAGATGAACGTTGTAGCGTAAAATACGCAAAAGCATGCCGAACTTTGAAAAATCTATATATCTGTCAAACCATATTCGGGCCTACAGCGACCTAGGAGTGGTTCTATAAATAAAAGTCTTCTTCAGGAAAGTTATGGATATCGATTAGCTGATTCTGTGGAGGTCAATGTTTTTCGATGCACATGATCTCGCCACAAAGGCTTCGCAAGCAATACGTTT
>JASANE010025844.1:0-21290 GCA_030248225.1 Trileptium ribeirensis
TACTAGACACGTGCGCAACCCTTCGGGCGGGGTCCGAACACACCCCGTGAAGCGCGCCTGCGGCCTGCTAAGCTCCGTAGCTTCTTGGGTCTGACCAAGAATAGGTTCAAAATTTAGTATTCACGGTCCACCCTTGAGGTTACGATAGCCGGGGTCGTATGGGCATGGTGTTAGGAAGTTGCGCCATGCAGCTGCGTCACCGGTTATTACATATATGTTCAGCAACTAAGTGTGTTTATCAAAATAGGAGTAATTTATTTGGTTTCAGTTTATCAATTATATAAATATGTATATGCAACAAATGTATAAAAGGGCGTCGCAAAGTCTTCAAACCTGGAGGTGGCTTTCGAAATAGGGGCCGACAAAATAGTTGAGGAACCCGGTTAGTCTAATTTCCCTTTAGTCCATACCCATGAATAAGTTTTTTCAGATTCGCCACTAAAGAGTGCGGACGGTCATCATCTAATCCTCTCACCTCTTGCAACGTCCCTGAATAGCTAGATAGCAGCTTATACAGCGACGACATTTTGCTTATCAATTGCAATATATTTTCTTTTAGTTTTAAAATTAAGCTTTGACGGATTTGTAATTTGCAGGTGCGCTTAGCTGCATGCTGCTATTAAATAGTTCACTTGGAGAGAAAACAAGTAAAAGCTCACAGTTTTCCACTTTAAATAGTGTGTCAATGTGATGATGCCAAGAGTGTTTGCCAGCGCTGCAGAAATGCCTGTCCTGTACCAGCCATGGCATCATCCTGAAAGTTTTACACCGCTTGGTATTGGATGATTGCTTTTTCGGCCAATGTAGCTTTTGTCCCATAATGACTGTACATTGTTAATTCCCTACCATTTTTAAATATATATTTAATGCTACAATTTGGTAGGATTCATTGTAACGTAGTCTCGTACCCAAATTTGGCTGAGTGACTTTTACAACTAGATAGGCTTTTGGTGCAAAATGCAGTACAACATACTTTAAAATATGAGCATTTAGCCATCACCGCAAAATTTAAATAAAAATTTACGGAATTTATTCTAGTAGAATTTATTCATTTTAAACCGTGCAGTGAGCTTAAATAAACTTTAGCAGAATTTCACAAAAACACAGCAACTTCTACTCAATTTAATTTCTAGTAAACCCGATTTTGTCTAGAATTGATTCAATAACAGAACTGCTTCTAACATATATATTTAGCATTTCGCTGCACGCATCTTACAGTAGTGTCCGCATTCATATTTTCATAATGAATGGTAGATATTGCGATGTGTTGTTTTGGTTAGGAACATTGCTTTAGTTTTATATATTGTAGAAGATTGGTTTTTCATAAAATTTACATAATTTGCCAACTAAACCACATCCATGCGTACTGCAAACCTGTTTCATATTTTTGCCAACACTATAGAAGGTTCAAATGAATTGCCCGCGTCACCCCTTTCGGGCTAGTACGAGCCATCTGAATTAGGCTTGTTTAGGTTCAAGGTAAGACTCATATATAAGTTGTTAGCTAAGGCTCAGGTTTAGTATATCCATAACGGTATAACACGCTTTTCACTTGCGCACCGTAATGTTACAGTGGCCCGACGCGGCCCTTGTAACCTTTAGGGTCCGAACGTTATAACGTGAGAAAAAAGAACAGCTTAGAGCGTGATTCGGGGCGGGAGCCCCCCGACTTAGGCTTAAGCTTAGTACATTGCTCATATAGGGATCTTAGCTTAGGCTAAGACTACGGCTTAGGCTTAGTATATCGAAAATGGCATGGCATGCATTTCACTTGCACCCCTAAAAAGGTTACATTGGCCCGACATGCTATGCGCGACTAAGGCTTTATTCCATTCCGCGGCCAAAGATTTATGGCAAGTTAACTCTTAAGAAGCCAAATAGAATGCACGCGACACGATATAAAGCACAATTTAAATAAAGCGGATAAATGCGCCAGCAATAGGTATTGCCGAACCTTATGAATGTTGATTTTGGTAATTGGTGCGAGTTTAACGAGTCCATTTCTCCGCAGTTTATGACAAGTAACGTCGATCAGACTCGTACAACTTTGAATGGAAATGTTAGACAAAAATAGATTTCGCAGACAGAGCTCTCAATGATACTACTCTCAGCTAATAATCTGTGCATTTTGAGATCTGTAACAATGCAAATAGCTATGACACAACTCTCTCAAGGAAAACAAAACTCAAAAATCTCGGTTCTTTTCCATTATACTCAAAAATGATCAGATTCTAGAAATTTTGGTATTTTTGTGATCCTAGCGACCCCTGATCATTTCGGCCAAAAAATTGAATTTTTAAAATTTTAGATTTATTTGGGTTAGGGAACCCTTGGGAACCCAAAAAATTTTTTCTTAAAAATTAGATTACCCAAAATTAGTTTTTTTACGCGGCTTGACGAGCTGAATCGAATGATGATATTTATAACGGGATATAGTAACTGGATCCTAAGTTATGGCCAAAATATCCAAGGCTGAGAGGCTCAGCAATTGAACAATTTTTGGCCATAACGTAGGATGCTTTTATTGGACCTCATTATAAATAACACCATTACACTCAGCTCCTCAAGCCGCGTCGAATGATGGGTAAAAATTCAACGATGGAACCCGAAAACATCTAAAATTATAAAAATTCAATTTTTGGTGGAAATGACCACTGGAGGTATCGAGGATCACAAAAATACCAAAATTTCCACCATCTGACCATTTTTGGGCAAATGCGGGCTGGGGATAATGGTAAAGAACCAAAATCTCTTCATAAGAAACTTACTCTTTTACAAGAGAGCTTGTTTCTTTAAGGTTTACAAAAATTTCCAAAAATAACTCTACTATAAGCACGTTGCGTTCTACTTGTTTGTTTATTCACCATATACCTACAAATGCTGAGATATAACGTGAAAAATACATATGTTTATTCATGTAAAATTCGGAACAATATTTGAACAATTTAAGTTCATGTTTCCTACGTGGTTCGAAATACGTTTTAATACAAATACTGCTACCGCACAATTTTTTCAAATTCTAATCGTTAGCCACAACACCGTATGAGACTCCCAAAAAAGTTAGAGGCATTTAGAGTTTTGTTTAGTGTAGTAGCATTTCAATATATAGATAAAATAAAACGGTAGCTACGCATTATCTATGAGTTTAGGGGTTTAAAATATTTTAAACATGGCGATGTTTAACATTACATTTAGCCCACGTACGGTTATTATAGTTGTCTAGAAAATATAAAGCAAAACAAGGTTGAAATATAAGGGAAACAAAATAATGTTGACATGTTCGCGAATATATCCCATTCTCCAGAGAATACCTCACTTTCATAAATATATCTCTATTCAGCCAAAGGTATTTGCTCAAAGTTTTCTATAATTTAATGCGCTCCGTTCATGCGGTAAATCTTATGCTTCATGCGATGAAATAATAAAAATAAATAACCAACATAGGCTGTTCCGGTACTGAGCAAGCTTTATTTCGTAAAATAACTCTAAAAGAAAGTAAGCGTCGGTTTTCAAAAAGTTTTAGAAAACTTTGTTAAAACATAAGATACGGACACTGCCGTGTCCCTATAATTAATCCGAAATCGCTTTACCATTATTCAAAACAGATCAATTTTCTCATGGATTCACCGCTTTTACAAAAATATGACGATAGCAAAGTTGCACATAAACGCTCGTACCAATGGCTGATGATCGTACTCCTGCTTATGAGCAATATCCTTTGCTTCGTGGCTGTGGCGGTTGCTTATTATCATCTGGGATCTCGCCTGTCCCATCGGATGCGATGCCCGGATCATAGGTCTGGCGCAGATAGTTCCGCAAAGCATTCGCTTGAGCTTAGCAAAATGGAAAACAAATTGATGCTGGACGGATCAAACGAAGCGATCGAATCGGATACATCCACGGTGTTGGACAAGAGTGGGTATACGAGCGAAGGGTCGAGTATTTTAGCTAAAAGGCTTCATAAAAGGCAAGTGGCGGGCCAGTTTGATTATGACGAACATTCAACTGTGCCAGGCGGCAACGACAGCAGAACCGATGGACCACTACAGGCTACAAAATCAGGATCGGATTTAAAGCAACAGGTTCCTTCACCAGTTTCCATACGAAGAGATCCACACAAATTGGTAAGTTTCTAATGCTTACTATTGTTATGGTTGCTTATATTTGTGGATGTGAGCGTGATTTTCTTGTTTTTTCTGTAGCTCGTAGTTATTAGACGAGAAAAATTAGCGACATTCTCTGGACCAACAATGTCAAAAATGTGCTGCCGAATTTTCTACATCACATTTAATAGAATAAATCGTAGAATTATTATAAAACCATCCACAAACAATTCCGACCTAAACGGTGAACAGCTCGGATACATACTTGGATTAAATCTCACCCTGAAGTCGAGCAACAGGATCTATAGGTATAAACAGCACCTATCCTTTACAAAAATCGTATACATATATGTACACCTTGGTTCAAAGCAGAAATCCAACCGGGTGATCGGGTCAGACCGGGTCACTATGTCGACCAGGTCAGACCCCTGACCCGGTCTTCCTATTTTTGAATATACTAAATATAAGCTTCTAAACACTGCAATCGTGGAGAATTCCCAACTACCCTAGCAGTTGTGACTTACAGAATTTAAGAAAGACGACATAGTTTGTCTTCTATTATTTTTTGCAGCTAGGCAGTTTGTTGATGTTTTTCGAAGTAGCTTTATATTGTTTCGATTAAATTAAAAAATATTAATACGTACGTGCACGTGCGATGCTCCCCTATGTATTCGATTTTAATTTTTTACTACTTTCAGTTGTTAAATCTTGGCAGCTATTGTATTTTGAAAATTTATTCATTTATGTTTTTCTTATTTGAAAAAATGCAGGTCGGTGTTAAAATTTTATGCAAACTTATATCGATTATATATGAAGTGTATACTATATTTTTGACCCTTTGGAATGGAATGGTACAAAGTGAATTTCGATTTCCGCGATTGTCCGCAGCGGCCCATCGTATATTTGTTATTCAAGGATCAAGCGCCGAATCAGAGCGTAATTTCTCGACGGCCGGCAATATTACGAGGAAGGACAGAGCTCGCCTTGCACCTATCTCGGCTCAGCTGTTGGTTAATAAAGCAATTAAGCATCAGTTAATTCTTAGACTGACTGATTTTATTACTTCAGCATGTAAAATATATTTTCAATAACTGAATTGTGATGCTTAATTTGGTTTAAAGTTACTGAATTTTTTTACTTAATAAATTTATTAATGTACATTTGTACGGCCTTCGAAAGTTTTAAGCCTCGATAAGCACTGCCGTATTATTAAGCTTTTTCTATTGATCATTATGTCCACTTCTGGTCTGCGGATGGTCAAGACATTGCGTTATATTGAACAACTTTAGTTTTACCGATTCACTTCAAACAGTTGTGGTCGAAATCATTGGCGATGTGCAAGAGTTGTCCCAAAACGATCTCTTTTCAGATTTCGTTCATAAAGATTGCTTTGTAACACCAAAATTGAGTTTCTACACTTTTTCATGCCTCAATCAAATCTATATATACAGTAGTTTTAGTTTTATTTTCGTTACAGATATATTTAAATGGTCGCTAAATTCAAGTTTTTATCTTTTAGGTGAAATCGATATTCTTGTGTTACTTGCAGTAAGAGTGTATTAGTGAAGAGTATGACACTTCCTTGCACTCTAATGTTAGCCCGTGTTTGATGATACGAGCGTTTTCGGCCTAGCATCCCCCCCAGTTTCTGGGGGGTGGCTCGAACACCCCCTCCCAGTTTTTTGGGAGGTAGGTCAGTTGAACATTGAATCAGCAGCTGCTTATAAACCGAAACACCCCAAAAATTGGGGGTCCACCTACCCCCTTCCAAAAAACTGGAGGATCCTACCTACCCCCTCCCCCACAAACTGGGGGTCAGGTTATCTCGATCCCCCCAGAAACTGGGAAGGGGGTCAGCGCATTTCAACCCCCAGAAACTGGGGGTTAGGCCGAAAACGCTTGTATCATAAAACACGGGCTAACATCAGAGTGCAGGGAAGTGTCATACTCTTCCTTAATACACTCTTGCTGCAAGTAAATGCAGTACCAATAGTGTCCCTAATTTTGTATATCTACGTTGTTTTTGCCCGCTTTTACTATATGTATTATTTAGTATCCGGAGCGATTGCAATGACAAAGCTCAGTTGTGGTCTTTATGCCCATCGCTAAAACCAAAACGTATCAGGTAACGTGCTCACAGCGAGAAACTTTGTTTGTAGGTTTGAGGTCTGGACTCCGGAGTTAAAAATGAACGATTTTATCTCCGGCAATTGAGATTGTGTTCAAATGCAAGAATCTGAATATACAAAACCTAAGTAACTATTTGAAATTTAAGCATTATTGATAAACATGGGAACAGGTTTTTTGTCCGTCAAAGGTGGGTATATATTTATGTTGCTTTTTGATTAGACGTTGTCTTCGAGTAAAAAGTTTTGGGTTAAACCCAATTTACATACGATTTTATTTTTTCAGAAAGAACTTTTGATAAAGCAATGCCTCAATGTTCACGAATTTTGTCTACGACAAAACTAGAAAAATAATTAACGCCAGTGATCATCAAAACTCGATTTTTTTAGTAATGTATTACAATTATAAATGGAATAAAAGTAGGAGCGCCAGGTAAGACATCGAAACTCGATTTTTTTAGTAATGGAATACAAGTAGAAATGGAATACAAGTAGGAGCGCCAGGTAAGACATCGAAACTCGAATTTTTCGTAATAGAATACAAGTAGAAAAGGAATACAAGTAGGAGCGCCAGGTAAGACATCGGAAATTCGATTTTTTTCATAATGAATACAGAGTAAAATGAAAAAATAAGTAGAGCACCAGGTGAGTACGTAGAAACTCAACTTTTCGTGATGAATACAAGTAGAAATGGAATACAAGTCAGAGCGCCAGGTAAGACATCGAAACTCGATTTTTTTTTAGTAATGGAATACAAGTAGAAATGGAATACAAGTTCGGAGCGCCAGGTAAGACATCGAAACTCGATTTTTTTAGTAATGGAATACAAGTAGAAAAGGAATACAAGTAGGAGCGCCAGGTAAGACATCGAAACTCGATTTTTTAGTCATGGAATACAAGTAGAAATGGAATACAAGTAGGAGCGCCAGGTAGAGCATCGAAACTCGATTTTTTAGTAATGGAATACAAGTAGAAATGGAATAAGAGTAGGAGCGCCAGGTAAGACATCGAAACCCGATTTTTAGTAATGGAATACAAGTAGAAATGGAATACGTAGGAGCGCCAGGTACAACATTCGGAACTCAATTTTTAGTAATGGAATACAAGTAGAAATGGAATACAGTGAAGCACGGTAAGACATCGAAACTCGATTTTTTAGTAATGGAATACAAGTAAAAATGAGAATAAGTAGGAGCGCCAGTTGAGTACACACATCAAAAATTCAATTTTTAGTAATGGAATACAAGTAGAAATGGAATACAAGTAGGAGCGCCAGGTAAGACGTCGAAATTCGATTTTTTAGTAATGGATAATCCGTCAAAATGGAATACAAGTAGGAGCGCCAGGTAAGACATGAAACCCGATTTCTAGTAATGGAATCCAAGTAGAAATGGAATACAAGTAGGAGCGCCAGGTAAGACATCGAAACTCGATTTATAATTAAAGGAATACAAGTAGAAATTGAATACAAGTCCAGGAGCACCAGGTAAGACATACGAAACTCGATTTTTTAGTAATGGAATACAGAGTTGAAATGGAATACAAGTAAGAGCGCCGGGTAAGACATCGAAACTCGATTTTTTTAGTAATGGAATACAAGTAGAAATGGAATACAAGGCCAGGTAAGACATCGAAACTCGATTTTTTAGTAATGGAATACAAGTAGAAATGGAATACAAGTAGGAGCGCCAGGTAAGACATCGGAGCTCGATTTTTTAGTAATGGAATACAAGTAGAAATTGAATACAAGTAGGAGCGCCAGGTAAGACATCGAAACCCGATTTCTAGTAATGGAATACAAGTAGAAATGGAATACAAGTAGGAGCGCCAGGTAAGACATCGGAACTCGATTTTTTAGTAATGGAATACAAGTAGAAATAGAATACAAGTAGGAGCGCCAGGTAAGACATCGAAACTCGATTTTTTAGTAATGGAATACAAGTAGAAATGGAATACAAGTAGGAGCGCCAGGTAAGACATCGAAACTCGATTTTTTTAGTAATGGAATACAAGTAGAAATGGAATACAAGTAGGAGCGCCAGGTAAGACATCGAAACCCGATTTCTAGTAATGGAATACAAGTAGAAATGGAATACAAGTAGGAGCGCCAGGTAAGACATCGGAACTCGATTTTTTAGTAATGGAATACAAGTAGAAATGGAATACAAGTAGGAGCGCCAGGTAAGACATCGAAACTCGATTTTTTAGTAATGGAATACAAGTAGAAATGGAATACAAGTAGGAGCGCCAGGTAAGACATCGAAACTCGATTTTTTAGTAATGGAATACAAGTAGAAATGGAATACAAGGCCAGGTAAGACATCGAAACTCGATTTTTTAGTAATGGAATACAAGTAGAAATGGAATACAAGTAGGAGCGCCAGGTAAGACATCGAAACTCGATTTTTTAGTAATGGAATACAAGTAGAAATGGAATACAAGTAGGAGCGCCAGGTAAGACATCGAAACTCGATTTTTTTAGTAATGGAATACAAGTAGAAATGGAATACAAGTAGGAGCGCCAGGTAAGACATCGAAACTCGATTTTTTAGTAATGGAATACAAGTAGAAATGGAATACAAGTAGGAGTGCCAGGTAAGACATCGAAACTAGATTTTTTAGTAATGAATACAAGTAGAAATGGAATACAAGTAGGAGCGCCAGGTAAGACATCGAAACTCGATTTATTTAGTAATGGAATACAAGTAGAAATGGGATACAAGTAGGAGCGCTAGGTAAGACATCGAAACTCGATTTTTTAGTCATGGAATACAAGTAGAGATGGAATACAAGTAGGAGCGCCAGGTAAGACATCGAAACTCGATTTATTTAGTAACGGAATACAAGTAGAAATGGAATACAAGTAGGAGCGCTAGGTAAGACATCAAAACTCGATTTTTTTAGTCATGGAATACAAGTAGAGATGGAATACAAGTAGGAGCGCCAGGTAAGACATCGAAACTCGATATTTTTTAGTAATGGAATACAAGTAGAAATGGAATACAAGTAGGAGCGCCAGGTAAGACATCGAAACTCGATTTTTTAGTAATGGAATACAAGTAGAAATGGGATACAAGTAGGAGCGCTAGGTAAGACATCGAAACTCGATTTTTTAGTAATGGAATACAAGTACAAATGGAATACAAGTAGGAGCGCCAGGTAAGACATCGAAACTCGATTTTTTAGTAATGAAGTACAAGTAGAAATGGAATACAAGTAGGAGCGCCAGGTAAGACATCGAAACTCGATTTTTTAGTAATGGAATACAAGTAGAAATTTAATACAAGTAGGAGCGCCAGGTAAGACATCGAAACTCGATTTTTTAGTAATGAAGTACAAGTAGAAATGGAATACAAGTAGGAGCGCCAGGTAAGACATCGAAACTCGATTTTTTAGTAATGAAGTACAAGTAGAAATGGAATACAAGTAGGAGCGCCAGGTAAGACATCGAAACTTGAGTTTTTTAGATTCAGTTAAAATAGCCAGTTTCAAATTTCAAAACTCTTCTATTGTTTCGACACTGGCAGCTTTAAATATTGTATTGTTGGGATTTTGTGAAGAGCAACTTTATATTTCCCAAAACCGTTGGTCAAATGCGGTGTTAATACGGAGCCCTAATATCGATGCCCTAACCTTAGTAGAACCGCCTAAAAACGAAATTATGCCGAAAACAATACTTTTTTGACTTCTTACCTTTATTTATAATCGTCGTGAAAATATTTGTTATTAAGCAGATGCTGATGGTGTGTCCGTACTTGGAAGTAGATTGTTGTTTATAGTTTATGGGTCGGTGAACCATCGCGAACCTTTAATAATTTATACTGCCTTTGGTATAACATATTATCAAGGCATAAACAATGATATTTAATTGGTTCGATGGGATATATGTTATTGGTTTACTCTCGGCTCGAGGTAATAAGCCAAATTTTGTAGGGAACTCATTTTTTTGGATAGTCATCATTTAATGCAGAACACTATTGGTCCCAGCGGAGCAGGAGTCGGATATTTCATGGAACAATGACACAGTCTAAAAAATTACTACATTGACCACCTTGACATTGTGAGGCCGTGGTCACACTCCATCCGATCCGTGTACATACAAACTCGATACCAACTCTATCCATGTATATGTATTTATTGTTCGTACTATTTCATCTGATTCGGATTCGAAAAAATGTGTATGCTATTTCGGATCGGATCGGATGCAGTGTACACACAGCCTAACTGACATGATTATCACGCTGCTGCCTTAGTACAACGACTAAAGGATCAGATAACCGCCCACTATCTACCAAAGTAACTTCGTCTAAAATTTCTCGAAACAATTTTAGTCTTCAACGTGTGAATGACACCACACCTAAATACTAAAACGTAAGATTAACATGTCGGCCCAATTTTTTATAAATAACAGGGCTTGGCTAGAATCGAACTATTCAATATTAACACGTCCCTGCCTTTGCATTACATATAGTGTAGAGCGACCGAAGTCGAAAACAATATGACAACATGACGGTCACAATAAATTCATTTTTAGCTGCATTTTCATCCATGTTCGGTGGTTCTCGGTGCCAAGTGACCGTGTTTCAGTTAAAATTTACGGTTTTATTTTTAATTTTTTTAATTTAAATTAAATAAAATAAAATTTAAATAAAATTTTTAAATTTATGGTTTTACCTTGCACTAAACTTATACTCACATCTGCGCTTTCCACCACGGTTGTTATTTGTATCGTTATTGCTTCAGGACCTCCTGGGTATCGTGGAAATGTCGGCAATGTTGGCTCGCCTGGACCACCAGGACCGTTAGGACAACACGGACCGAAAGGTAACGATATGGAGGGGCTGATTTACACTCTGGTTTTCAGCTTTGTAGCCTCTAAGGCTTGACGAATTGATCGAAATAATGCAGCGTTCACAGAAAAATGTTAAACAGTTAATTATTTAATTTTTTGACATAGAGCAACGAAATTTTGTGGGGCTTCAGAACATAATCATTCTTACTTATGTTTTAATTAACTCAAATAAAGACCGAATACTAAGATCATCTAACACCAAATTTACCCGTGTAATTCTTCAACAATACCCTGCCATGGTACCTAGATTGTCCGGCGTGTGACTATCACCATTTCCGGCATTCGAAAAGTCCTAGTTTTTTCTAAACATAATAACAGCTATCCGGATGTGGAGTACCGCACCATTTTCCGAGTGAATTCCGCCAAGGTCAACAAAACCTGTCGTGGTTCCTAAAAATGCCCGACAAGTGACTAGTGCCAATCCTGGCATTCGAAAAATTTTTTAAATACATACAACAGCTATCCCCCGGATGTGAAGTGTCGCAGTATTTTCCATAAGTGAATTCCGCCAAGGTCCAAACAGGTTTTTACGATTATTTGCTAAATCGGGCCGTTCGGGTACCAGTACTTCGTAGGTTTTATCTCGCGATACAGGCTTTGTATCGAAAAACCGAGATCCTTGATGACCACCAGTTTTTTTGCCCCATGCTTTGGACCGCTGTGGGCCTGAATATGGTTCTTCCACACTTTGCCGGAAATAATGTTTTTTCAAATCTCGGCATGCTATTGCGTGTGTTCCTTACAACGAGTGTTATTAGGTTGTCAAACACGCTCAATACATTGATTTCATATCTAGAGTCTAACGTAACAATATTATACCTTTATACGGGGTTTACAGGGTGTTATGGACGACGAACCCAATTTCCAAACTGTAGTGTGTTTTAATTTGTTTGGCTATGTATTGCGTGGAGGGCATCAATAATGATATATTATAGGTTTTTTCCGGACCTTGAATACAATGACACGGTTATATAAACCACGGCGCCTATATTTCGTTCCTTTTCTTATGTTTTCAATGGCTTTAGTATCAATGGACTCGATTTACATAGTATACTCTGCGGTTAGTAGTTTTAGGGCGTCAAGAAGGTCTGTATAGGCTTTTCTAATAGTTGAATACAATAATCAACTATTACAGCCCGAATAGTTCTTTCTTTTTTAGATGTTTTCAGTGGGTTGTGGGTTTAGGGTCAGTGAAACCTATTGCCAAAATATAGTCCGTCTTCAGTATCTTTTAATATTGCAAACAGAGATACGCGGGATAGGATGATTTAGTTATAAGGAGACCAGCACGAACGCTTCATGCGTTTTCAGTTGGTTTCAATAGACTTAACGTCGACGAGGTTTTACGGGTTTCAATGTGTTCAGGGCTGCAGAGCTTTTGACGAGTATGCTCATCAAACATAAAACCTATTACAAGTAGTTTACACAAAATGACAACTTGAAACCGGACTCGCTCCATTTCACCGTCACTTGCGCATACTGGTTACATGCCAATCAACTACTTATATATATAGCGGTCGGGCCATTAAGGGGTAACTCCCGCTACTCTCCCTATCGACACCTATGTTATATACAGATATCATACGTATCGTTAGGGGTGTTACCCTCTCTAAGGGTTGGACCCCCAGATATATAACGGACACCGTGTTTCGGCGATATCTAACTAAAAGATAACACTTACCTAACCGTATCGGCGTTACCAGTAAGGCCTGCGACCGAGCTAGTGTACCGTCGGTAAACCAGACGAAACAGTGCCTAAGTTGTGCTGGTAATCCCGCCGGAATGCACCGGACGGTAACAGTGATATGGAAGGTCTGTCTCGATATAAGATTAGTGTTGTCCACAGACTCGCTTTTGCCTACTATATGCCATGCCTTGGATTGCACTTGTCCTCCGAACAGGGGTTTATTGCCGTATCACCGGGGAGTTGGTTGCGCGCTATCAGAGGCGCTAGTATGGTATCAGTAAGGACAAAGACCAAACTGATTTGGAATGCGCGACAAATTATACGTATTGGATGCTTCGATTGGATTAATGTTCTTTGACGGAATTTATAAAAGTAAATTCGCGGAATCCAACGTCGGCGATTTAACGCCACTGCTATTGTAAAATCACTTCAGAAAGTAAAAGCTACATTAGTATCATCCGTAATACATAATGACATAAAACAGCTAAGCATTTTGAAGTGTAGCTTGAAAAATTTTACAAGATAGCCGTATTTTGTGTCCCATTTTACCTGTAAAAACCTTGAGCCAAATTTGATGCACCTGACATAACCACCACTTAGGTTCCGTCTGAGTTAATAATTTTTTGACCCAGAAAGTGAGTCAATCTTCGACTTTTACTCTTAGTTTTTACTCAATACGATGTGAGGATTGACTTAAGACTGAGTTAAATTTCGCTCATATGCTAAGGCAAATTTGACTTATCGTTTTTACAGTGTAACTGCTCAAATACGTAATGTTTGTTAATATTTAAATTTTAAACCAACGTGATTGCATTTTTGTATCAATATCTATTTTAGGTGATAAAGGGGATACTGGCGTTCCTGGCGAAAGAGGGCCTGAAGGTATGTATGCAATATATATCTATCGCAGTAGTAGGAAAAATGCCGGTTCTGGCTCACTTTATTAATGACCTGTCAAATTTTTAGGAGAAATAATGATTAATGACCCTGGGTTACGTAACCTGTCAAAAATGATTAATTACCCTTATATAATAAATACATATACATATATACATAATACATATAATAATGATCACCCTCTCACCCACGCATTGTTAAATTAATGTACATATATGATAATCCTATATCAATTATATCATATATACAAAAATTGATGACTCATCACTTTGCAATGTTCTATAACCTTCTATTGGAGTTATTCAAAGAAACCCACCAATCATCATCAACTAAGCCCTATGAACCAACCAATCAGTGGCAGCAGATAATACATGAAAAGGCTATAAAAGCTGATGTACATTGATTTTTCAATCAGTTTACGATGGCTTTCGTTTCTGACATGGTCGGTTTTGTGCTTACTCTGCTCTGCAAACCACTTCGCGGATTTTTGGAGAGTTATCAACTTACATCGCGTCGCAGTATAGTGGATCCTGCTGTATTCCTCAATCACAGCAGACGTCAACTGGAGAATGCGATCAAGGAAAGGCTGTCTACATGGAATGGTCTCAAGGCATACGTTTGAATGAAGGTTACGTTCGAGAAGGATATGGATCCTGCTACGACAATCAGTGCAACCTTGTCTGGCAAACTACAACGTATTCTCAATTTTTCAGCCGTCAATCAACATACTTCAATGATTTTTGCCGACGTTTTAAAGAACATTGATACCTTTGTCCAGCGTGGATCTGGATGTATTGTCAAACAGGTGGATCACATCGACCTGCACCTGGCTGGTTACGTTGGGCTTCGAGGGCTACCTACAAGCCTTTCCCTAAAGCAATTCAGTCGAAAAATGCGGTGATCAACGTTCAAAATCAGGACAACAGATGTTTCCAATGGGCTGTATTATCGGCTTTGTACCCGGTTGATAAAAATGCTGATCGTCAAACAAAGTACGAACAGCTTCAGAGTCGACTTAATTTTGAGGGAATCAACTTTCCCGTGCAGCTTAGTGACATCAGCAAATTTGAAAAACTCAACAATAATGGTATCAGTCTTATGTTTTGTGAAGACGGCAAACTAATACCTTTACGAATATATGAGGGGCCCGTATGAACGAGTGGTTAATCTGCTTCTCTATAAAGGTCATTATCGTTGGATCAAAGATTTAGATCGTTTGCTCCATAGGCAGCGAGGATATCAACACAAGTTATTTTTCTGTAAACGATGTCTCCTTCCTCAATATTCACAGCCGAAGCTAGATCTCCATACAGAAATGTGTAAAAACAACGAATATACTCGAATAACGTTCCCCAAAGACGACATTCTGCAATTTATAAACACCCACAAGATGCTACGATCACCATGTACAATCTATGCTGACTTCGATTCTTGTCGATCGATTCTTGTCCAATCGATTCTTGTCAACCAAATCCGTCAACCTCCTACACTGAATGTTATCAACAACACCACGTTTGTGCGTATGGGCTGATTGATATATTCCGATGCTGTGATGAAGATACCAGAGAAATGGGCAAACCGGTGGTATATCGAGGCAGGGATGAGGTTGCAAAATTTTTACTCAATGTAATGGAATTGGGTAATAAGTATCAAGAGCGTGTCAATAACCCAATATCGCTGCAAATGACTAAAGACGATTGGTTCCACTACAACTACACTAAAGACTGCTTCATTTGTGGCAAACGGGTACTATACGACCGTGTCAGAGACAACTGTCATCTTTGTGGTAGATTTTGGGGTGCTGTACACAATAGCGCAACATTAGCTATAAACTCAACCGAGATGTTAACATCTTTTTCCGCAACTTACGAAAGTACGATGGTCATCTCGTCATGCAGGAGATTAGTAAATAAACCAATCAACTCAAAATGGAGCTGGATTGTATACCCAGAGCTGCTGAGAATTATTTATCCTTCAGCATCAAACTTCAACATCAAATTAGTGAACATCAACGAAGAACCACAATATCGACCCCAACGATAATCTCGCGCATCTGTTCGCTATACACGACTCAATGCAACCAAATATTCAACCTCATTTAAAAATTGACGAAGATGAACTGTCTGTTGTGGTATCTCTCGATCAGCTAGGTGAGGGAGAAGCCAGTGATACGGAGGATAATGAACTGTTGGATAACGTTGCAGACGAAGATAATACAGAAGCGGAAGAGAGTCTGACACCCTAAAAATATACTTGGTCTCTCAAATTTAAACACAGTTTCCAATTCAATTCCTATCGTCGTCCCTCCAAGCGCTGTTATATAATTTAAAAAAGGATGGTAAATTTCCGGCAATGACGACGGAATTTGGCAATAATACGGAGCTATTATTACGCAAGAGTGTGTACCCATACAATTATATGGACTCTTGGGAACGCTTTGATGAAACGCAATTACCATCTATCAATGCGTTTTGTAACAAACTAAATGATCAAAATATAACTGAATATGATTATAAACATGCGGAAAAAGTATGGTCTGAACTAAATTTGGAGAACATGGGACAATACCATGATCTCTATGTAAAGACCGATGTTTTATTATTATGTAATATATTTGAAGGTTTTAGAAATTTCGCTATTGATAATTATAAGCTGGATCCAGTACATTCTATAACGCTACCAAGTTTTGGATGGGATGCTTGTTTAAAGTTGACAGGTGTTCGATTACAATTGTTGAAAGACTCTAACATGTACATGTTTTTGAACATGCCATACGAGGAGGCATTTCAATGATTTCACACCGCTATGCCGAAGCCAACAACAAGTAAGAAGTCAAACTATATAATGTACTTGGATGCGAATAATTTATATGGATGTACTATGGTTCAGAAGTTACCGTAGGTGGATTCAAGCGGGTAGAAGAGAGTCCGTTGTCAAAGATTAATTGGGAAAAGGATGAGGATGTGGGATACGTGTTAGAAGTTGATCTGGAATACCCAGATTACTTACATACATTACACAGTGATTACCCACTTGCTCCAGAATCTATAAAAATTGAAGACTCAATGTTGTCCCCGTATTTCCTCCAGGTAAAGGAGGACTTTAGAATGAAATTCACCCCAATCAGAAAACTTGTTCCCAATCTCAATAATAAGTTTAAATATATCATACATGCAAGAAATTTGAAACTCTATACCGAATTAGGTCTCAAGGTAACTAAAATTCATAGGGCAATTCAGTTTAACCAGCGAGATTGGATGAAACCCTATATTTTGTTTAATACCGAAAAACGCAAACAGGCAGAGTGATTTTGAAAAGGATTTATTTAAACTGCTAAATAATGCAGTCTTTGGAAAGACTATGGAAAATGTACGGTCTTATAAGGATATTAAGCTTATAAATTGTCCGAAAAAGTTTCATAAGTTGGTATCGAACCCTCGTTACAGTGGAAGTACAATCTTTGACGAAAATTTAGTGGCGGTTTCAATGAAGAAACCAAGCGTTTGTTTATGCAAACCAATTTACGTTGGGTTTACAGTTCTTGAGCTTTCCAAAATGTTAATGTACGAATTTCATTACAAATATATCAAGAGCAGATATGATTGTCATCTGCTGTTTACCGATACCGACAGTATCTGCTATGATATTTGCGCGGAGGATGTCTACTGTGACATGAAGGAAGATATAGAATACTTTGACACAGTGACTATTCACCCAATCACTTCCTATACTCTACCAAAAACAAAAAGGTTTTAGGTAAAATGAAAGATGAGACTGCTGGGATTCCTATTGAGGAGTTTTTTTTGGATTGAAACCAAAAATGTACTCGTTAAAATGCGGAGGTGTTGAAAAAAAGAGAGCAGAGGGTGTCAAAATACAAACCCTAAAGAGAGTTATAAGTATGGATGATTATATTCAGACTCTTCGAAATACAACTAGACTGAGACATTTTATGCAAAAGATTTCAAACAATAAACATCAACTGTATATGGTTGAGCAGAATAAGATTAGTTTGAGCGCTTATGACGATAAGAGGTATATTTTACTAGATGGGGTAACTTCTATTCCATACGGACATTGTAATATTATGGATTGTTCTGATTCATATTTTTACTTCGTATTTATATATGTATTTTGTTGTATTTATATACTGTATTTATAACAAAATTTAAAAAATTAACACGAAATACATGAAAAGGATGCACATCCTGTATTTTACAAGTTAATATGGCTAACAAATCTGTTTCGTTTTCTGAATTTGAACCGGAAATATATCAGAAGCAGCAAAACTTTTGTGGCAAAAGAATCGATTTGAAAAAGGTCATACCAATAATAGTAACTCTGCTTACAACGATTGCAATAGAGACCGGTTTTCTGATTAGCAAACATGAAAAGAAGCCTTGCGTTGAAGGAATTATTCTTATCTCGCGCAAACGAATCATTTGGAGTATGAAAATAGCAGTACGTCTTGGTTTGTTGTGACAGAAGAATCGAGACAATAGATGATTGAAACATGTTTAACTGAATTTGATTATATAACGTATATTGGAAACAATGAATATATAATGGATGTAATATTCAATGGTGGTTATCTACCGCCACAAACGAAACTATCGTTGAAATTATCCCGAAGTGCTCTAACCCAAATTATTCAAGCAAAAGACAATGCGGAATACAGCACGATCATCAGTGAACGTATACTAACAGCGAGCCTGCTGAAACCACGAAGTGGTGCTTTGGATCACTACGGTAAGATATACCGATCAAAAGGAGCTCTTCGCCCCTGTGTGACCTATGAGCTGCGAACATTTGGTTTAGGAAAAGATAACCAAAACTTTGACTATACGGTGTTTGAAGATGATTTACCTCGAAGGATATTTGTGTGGATGGTGTCAAAAAGCACCTATAATGGCAATGTGAGCAAGAACATCTACAATCTAAAGCTTCCGCAGATGTCAAAGTTTCAGGTGCTGGTAAACAATCTAACTTTGCCTGGACAAACACAGCTTGTTGTTAACACAAAAAGCTGTCCTGAGGTTTATGCAACTCTGTTACATGGACTAAACTATCGGAACCGGGATCTCGGCTTCTCTGCTATCTGTATGTTTGGAGGGTTTGGGATATTTGTTGTGCACGTGTCTCCAGATCATTCAAGTAGCTGCGTTAGCTACATTTCAAAGGTAAAGGATGGCAATTTTAGGTTGATTATGGACTTTGCGAAAACTCTAAATGAAGCAATGGTTCTGTTCGTTATGGGGGAATTTACGAAAACTTTGAAGATTACTAAAGATGATAACAAAATTGAATGGATTTAGTTGTTATTGTTGTGTATATTGTATATTTTTTAAAATAAAAATCCAAAAAATTAGCACATGAAAAGGATTTTTCTTTGATTTTAGCATTTAATATGGATACTATACGAAAAATTTTTCAAAAAGGCAGCGTGAGGAAGAACAAATTCTCAAGTTAAAACGGCAGATTGCTGTACTACGCAAGCAAGAAGCTAAGTGAATGTGTGTACCAGATAGATGGCCCCCCTCTGTGGAATTGCTGGAACTGCGTCGGAAACGTCGAAAGAAATGAATGCAACGACCTGTGTGTTTGGAGTGGGATGCCAAGGCATCCTGCACATTAGCTTCTAAGTGATTTATCCTAAAGCAATGGTTCCTCTACTTCGTTCAGTTACGTATTGCTTGGACGTCAACGCCCTGAGAGCGATAATCAGGGTGTCCGCGGCCTAGCCGCTGTGAAATTCAAGGGGTTTCAAGGGTAGTGGGTCATTTCACGCTACGATGACCTTTTGGTCGGGGGGGGGTAAAACTGGATATATTGGCCAGTAGCACGTAAACGTGCAGGGAAATGGTAAAAATGTTATTTGCGCTAGGAAGCGTCATTAGTTAGCTAGTTCAAACAAAAAAAATTTTTCGGCTTCACGCACGCCATAAGAGGCTGGACATCCACATAAGTCCCAAATTGACAATAATCGTAATGACTAATTTTTCGACCTCTTTTTTTCGGGTAGCTATTTTTTGCATAACACTTCCCCCAGGCTAAACTATCGTTATAAATAGCTACCGTGTATGGCCGCTTCGTTTCCATTTAATAATCGGTATAAATCGGCACCCCCGTGTTTTAAAAGTGTTAAATTTGACCCAAGAATAGGCATAAAAGGCTTAATTTTTGATATACGGAGTTCCGCATAACGTCATTTTGACCGCGCTGACGGGCTGCACGAGATACGATCACAAAATCGAGGCTAGATGCAACCTGGAGCATACCAGAGGCCATTTTATGGTACCTTGCGGAGCAGCAGGTGGTGGTATCTGGGAAACCATAGCATAAAAACGGTTAAAAAATTTACTATAACGACCTCAAATTACGGATCCTTGATGTTTTTTGGTCATAGGGTGTAAAAATGAAGATAATCGGAGCCAAAAAAGTCATTAGTCATTTTTTCTGGGGCAAAACGTCATCGTATATAGCGTGAAATGACCCTAGTTACTGATATTTTTTGTTAAAAGAATTTCAAGGAACTACTTGAAAAATGCGTTTGCGCAACGCGGCAGTAAAACTACTGTTAACTAAAACAAACCAGCACTCAGTCTAGCAAACCATCCAACAAATATGACACAGCCAAATCAGGATACAATTTAGATTCCATCCAAACAGCTTGATATGCACAAGTCATGGTACAATTATACATCAGGGGCTATTATAAAACATGAAACAAAAAACCTGGCAGAACAAGGTGATTACACTAATATGATCTGTATGCTATGAAACGTTGGAAAAAATAATAGTAATCTACTAAGTTTTTCTTGTTTCACTTAGTAGGTTATTATTATTATTTTTTTCAACGTTTCATAGCACTACAAACAGTCTGCGGTATGAATCGGGACGCTGCATATCGTTGTATGGGTTTCATAATCACTAGTCGAGAGCGAGCACGCAATCTGGTAGCAAATTTTACAAAGAAATTTTGTGGCGAATTTAAACAGTAAAGAGGGACCGAATATTAAAACGGCGCGAAGCGCCGAATTTTTTTGATACTTTGTAAGATTTTCTTATCAAAATCCCTTCAGAAAAACAGACATATTGAGCTGCCTTCACATCCAAAATTCAAGGATTTTAGCCAAATTCAAGGGTTTTCAAGGGTAAATTTCCAGTGGGTTTTCAAGGATTTTCAAGTGCGCGGACACCTTGGATAATCCCTCTGTCCACCATTATGAGCATATATGCTGGCATATGTTTCAGGAGGCTAATCACCTCGAAATTCGGAAAAAGACAAAAAGGCAACAAACAAAAAACAACAATTGAAAAAGCAATATAACTCATAGTTATCGACACGAAGCGAAACCAGTACGATATATATGTAACAAACTGGAAGTATTTTCTTGGAATTTCGCGTAGTTTTGGTCGAAAGTTAAGAGTTATATGCGCAACTAAACTTAAATGAGCCCGCTGACCATCCTATTTTGTTTTTAGTAAAAATTTTCATCACCGAACATTTTCTTGTCGCTCAGAAAATGCTCTTTTTGTTCGAGAACAAAATTTCGTCGGATTTGTATTGTTCGCAAACAGCAATTGATAAATAGTATGATCGTCCCGTTTATGACATCACAGTT
>JASANE010025845.1:0-10332 GCA_030248225.1 Trileptium ribeirensis
TGTTAGTTGGAGTAAGCTCCCTTTCTGATTGAAATGTTTATTGATTCGAATAGTTAAGTTTAGTTCTAAACAAAAAGTCTCAATTATTTCACTCGATTCTTGGCGTTATATTATATACTTTTTGTACTATGTACTATTCTTGTTTTCAATAAACTTATTGAGTTGAGTTGCCGCGTCTCGCCTGTCGACCACCTCCATGTCCCCCACAGTCGGTGTGGTGCTAGTTTCTACGATGACAAACACCCATACGTCAGACTGAGGACCACGACCACGGTGATGTTTGACCTGATAAGCAAACTGACTTTCGTCTATATGCACGACGGTACCAGGGCCTCCTAGCCGTATAGAATGTCACTGAGAATGCTGAGTGTAAACTTCTCGGAAGACGTTATAGACGTCGACCAGGGATTGCTTTGACACACCAGCCAGTCGCTCCGAGGTATTTTGGTATTTGCTTTCGGCCCACAGATACAGTAGCTGGACCCGTGCTTGAAGACTGATGTGCGAACGTTTGAAGAAGAAGCCGTCACGGATAGATATAGTCGTTTTCGAGTGAGAGCAGATTATGTTATGGTACTTCCAGTCGTAGTTGTCCTCCACTTTCTTGTACTGCGACCACGTCATTGGACTATTGAAGTAGGGGAATTTCATCGTTGTAGCCAAAAGTTATCGCTGTTTGAGAAAATGAATTACTGGACGAGAATCCTGGACGAGAAGATGAACGATATGAGCGCGATAGCAGTGACGGTCACACATTGCGAATGAAATGAATGAATTGGTTCCACCGTTCTTATATACTTTTTCTTATATGAGTTATGTTTTCGTCGCACGGCCATCAACCTATAGTTAAATTTGTTTTGGTCGCACGCCTACCAAGCTGTAGTTAATTTTGTTTTGGTCAAGCGCATACGCCTCATTAGTCGCTCACACGCCTTTAGTTGTTCGTATTCTTAATTCTTATTACTTCAAACGCACTGAGATATTGTGGGGGAAAGCTTGAAAAGAGCACTATAGGGGGAACTTGAAGAGATATTCTAGGGGGATTTGACTTGATACCCTGTTCTTAACTACGCAACAAATTGGTCGTTTAGGCAAAACATTTATAATATATATACCTGCGTATCTATGGTAGCAATATAACTTGCGTAGCTCATTCTACCAGACAAAATCAATCATATAATATTTCAGGATTAAAATCCTCTAAGCTTTCGTCATTTCGTTATGATGCGATGTAGGGTTTGTACAATATTCTTTCTGAGGCAAAACAATATATTTACCGTGAAACAGTCACTATATAAATCGAATTTGCATAAATTTGTCCTATGCATATGATCTTAGAGGTTTCCTATAAAGTTGGCTTCTGGAAGCGTGGAGTCAGGTTAGTGCGATTACAGTCAAACGCTTTAAAATTTCCTATAACTTTAAGCATGGCTTGAACTAAAATTTTTTCAGTCAATTATAGTAGAACTCCAAAAATTAGGAGAAACGCCATGAGTTTGTTTACTCTGCACTTAGTGACCATTTGTGACTCCGAGTTCAGCTCCCTGAGCCCCTTTAAAATCCCACGATAGCAATTATTCAACAGCAATGGTTTAGTGGCAACGCTATTGTCATATTAATTACATATTTATACTTCCTTATATCTTCCTCCAATTACCAAAGAGGAGAAAAAATGTAAAATTTATAATTCACAAATATTAAATAAAATGATTACTTTTGGGTGACTACCCTAGGTGTATGCAGACATTAATTCAGCATTAAAACTGTAATACCTGTTTGGGCTTTAAGGCAAGCGTTAACATGGGCATTATAGCATGGTATATATTGCAAGTGGTCATCGACGACACGCAGTTACTCGCAGATAACAGTTATCACCAAACAGCAGAAATTTAGCAAAATGTAGTTTTTCAATTTATTATTGAATAAATTTATCCTAAGACGTATATCATCTTGTTTCCTAGTTGCAATATACAGTGTTTAACGCAATATTTACTGCAACATTCGTAACTCGACAACCAATTGCCGGAATTTCCTATTTTTATTACCATTGAATGCGATCATAGAATGGCACATACAAGTAAAATTATATGCCTGTATTTCGTTTTGGTTTTCAAGCAGGGGTTGGATAAATTCCTTATTTTGGAGCAAAACCAGTTTATATTAAAACATTATCGTCTATAACCTAGTAAAAGGTAAACACGAGGCGCTAAAATTTTTTTCGAATGACCGTAGCAGTAAACCAAATTACCTGTAGTAATGGTATAAACCGAAAAAGCTCTTCATAAAACAATAATGTTGTCAAAACCGTATATTTTAAATTTTAATCTCTCTACATGGAAAGGCCTGTGCTTTAGCAAAATTGTAGGGCAATTTAGCTGCAGATTTTTCAAACGATATTTCATTTGCTGGTGCCAAAGTGATGTATCAGTCGAAAACGAGAACGAGAGTAGTGTAACGCTAAGATAGAATATATCCAATCGTCAAACGATCAGCTATTGTTAGTATATCAATTACCTTGCTTGTATGTATCCAAAATAATAGAAAAATTCTTATTAAAAGTTCTTTAAAAGCAGTAAATTAAATTCATTAAATATCTGTTATGGGATTTAGAAGCAACATAATAGCAACACGTTAACAGTTTTCAAACTGAAAAGTTGAAAAGATAACTCGAGCTTTAATGCTGATCCAAGCTTCAATTAATATCTTAAATATAGAAACAACAATTTGTATGTGGTTTGTACGTATTGCTTTGGTACACCACACGAATAATAGTAGGGACGCAAGAAAAGGGTGAGGCCGGTGGTCCGGTCCCACCAGATGGAGGCAACAAAAAACTTTAATTAAAGGTCCTCGATGGAAATGTTTCTGCAAAATCTTGAAATGTGGAGGTGCCCACGAGCCAGATACCCTTGAGTCAAAAGCGCTATTATGACGCAAAATTAAGACAAACAACGCTCAACGATGTATTGCCCGGTTTTTATTAGTTTTCGCTCGAAATAAGATCGCAACGGGCCGACCCTGATCTCGAAGAGGTTGGTTTTGGGGGTGAGAGATTATAGGGGGTCCAGGGACAATGAGGCTATAGCTGAAAAAATGGTTGGCCCCTTCCCTGATTCCGCCATTTCCGAAGAGAGTCGGATCCACAACACAAAAGTCCCTTCTATATATAATGGGTAATTATCGAATGTACCTCAATGGACAATACAAAGATATAGGACACTATGTTTGTAAAACATATTAAGTTGTGCAATTGTTGTTTGTAACAAATGTAATGTTTATTGATAATGTTCTAATCCAATAATATAAAGAAACTGTGCGCGAGAGACAGCTGTGTTTGGTGACAATATCAGAAACAAAATACCCAAATTCAAAAATACTTAATCATTGGTAATTAAACAAAACCCGTTGAAAGGACGTTAGTATAACTATATATTCAAACAACCTATCAACCCAATTTCACCCATCAAGTAAGTAATCGATGTCGATTCGCTCGCTAGCTATCGCATTTTATAAATAATATTGTGAAAAATAAATTCGAATAAATTTTATACTAAAAGTCTCGTTCTAAAACGCGAGAGTCAGTAGAAGTCGAAAAAGTTATCATCGTGTTTTTTTTAAAAACCTCACAACAAAATGTCCGCAAAATATTAAGCAAAATAATCTCATTTTATAATAATAATTTTTGTACAATTTTACAATGCTACTACGGCTGAAATTCGAATACGCAAAGTCTATGAATATATATTCTATGTTCATTATATGGATGTGTATTGTGTGAAATAATGTTACTAATGATAGTAATCAGTTAACAACGAAAAGTCACAAATGATGCCGATAAAAATTATTTGGTACATATACACACCTTTATAACAATGAGCTACGGTTTGAGGCTGTCAGACTAAACCTGAATATTGCTTTTACCAGGGCTTACTATTTTGATTGCGCCGAATTTTCTATTCATTAGATGTTTGCGCAAATATTTGATGCATCGAATCCGAGACTTGTACAATGCTGCCGTTACTATTAAAAACCTGAGCTGTTGAAAATAGCTGGAAATAGTTTCTAGCAGTAGCCGGATACTCGGTACATTAATATTTCGGTATGGAAAAACTGGAAATTTTAGCTTCAAAACGGGTCCTAAATTATTATGTGCTAGTATCCAACAAAAACGTTATATTTCATAAATTTTTGCACAGATAAAGCTGGGACTAGCTTACGAAAATCATCATCACATTTGATGCTTTACCTTTCTATATGGTTGTTATTAATGAACAGCCTAACTTAAGATTTAACTAGATTTTTGTGATGAAATTTTAGCTTCAAAACGGGTCCTAAATTATTATGTGCTAGTATCCAACAAAACGTTATATTTCATAAATTTTTCACAGATAAAGCTGGGACTAGCTTACGAAAATCATCATCACACTTGATGCTTTACCTTTCTATATGGTTGTTATTAATGAACAGCCTAACTTAAGATTTAACTAGATTTTTGTTATGAAATTTTAGCTTCAAAACGGGTCCTAAATTATTATGTGCTAGTATCCAACAAAAACGTTATATTTCATAAATTTTTGCACAGATAAAGCTGGGACTAGCTTACGAAAATCATCATCACATTTGATGCTTTACCTTTCTATATGGTTGTTATTAATGAACAGCCTAACTTAAGATTTAACTAGATTTTTGTTATGAAATTTTAGCTTCAAAACGGGTCCTAAATTATTATGTGCTAGTATCCAACAAAACGTTATATTTCATAAATTTTTCGCAGATAAAGCTGGGACTAGCTTACGAAAATCATCATCACATTTGATGCTTTACCTTTCTATATGGTTGTTATTAATGAACAGCCTAACTTAAGATTTAACTAGATTTTTGTTATGAAATTTTAGCTTCAAAACGGGTCCTAAATTATTATGTGCTAGTATCCAACAAAAACGTTATATTTCATAAATTTTTGCACAGATAAAGCTGGGACTAGCTTACGAAAATCATCATCACATTTGATGCTTTACCTTTCTATATGGTTGTTATTAATGAACAGCCTAACTTAAGATTTAACTAGATTTTTGTTATGAAATTTTAGCTTCAAAACGGGTCCTAAATTATTATGTGCTAGTATCCAACAAAACGTTATATTTCATAAATTTTTCACAGATAAAGCTGGGACTAGCTTACGAAAATCATCATCACATTTGATGCTTTACCTTTCTATATGGTTGTTATTAATGAACAGCCTAACTTAAGATTTAACTAGATTTTTGTTATAAGCTGAAATTATATTGTTACCAAAGCCAGTTAAATAAATCATTTTATGATAAAAATATTCCAATAAAATTTTTACTGTATATAATAATTTTTCCCAAAAACAGATATGAAATGATTAGGTGTGGGCTTGTGGTGGTATTGTTGTCGACTGCATTTTTAGTTTACCTAGTCCATATATATATCTATATTTCATTGCACTTGGGGATCTGTCTCAGTTGTAGTTAGATTGAGAGTTTTAAAACGCATTTTAGCGCAATTATAGTTTAAACATGGATCGACGTTCAAAGCATTATTAAATGGTTTGGTCATCCTAAAACAACAAATTAAGCGTAAGCTTTGCACATAATCTGCAGGAATACGAGGTGCCGTGTTTGACAGAACAATTTTTACAGCACTGTTATGATATATGTTTTGGCCATCCTAAAACAACAAATTAAGCGTAACCTTTGCACATAATTTGCAGGGAATACGAGGTGGCGTGTTTGACAGAACAATTTCTACAGCACTGTTATGATATATGTTTTGGCCATCCTAAAACAACAAATTAAGCGTATGCTTTGCACATAATCTGCAGGAATACGAGGTGCCGTATTTGACAGAACAATTTCTACCGCACTGTAATGATATATGTCTTGGCCATCCTGAAGAAACAAATTCAGCGTATGCTTTGCACATAAACTGCAGGAATACGAGGTGCCTTGTTTGACAGAGCAATTTCTACCGCACTGTTATGATATATGTTTTGGGCATCCTAAAACAACAACTTAAGTGTATGCTTTGCCCATAATCTGCAGGGAATACAAAGCGCCGGGTTGGGTAGAGCAATTTCTACTGCGCTGTTAGGATATATGTTTTGGCCATCCTAAAACAACAAATTAAGCGTATGCTTTGCCCATAATCTGCAGGGAATACAAAGCGCTGGGTTGGGTAGAGAAATTTCTACCTCACTGTTAGGATAAATGTTTTGGCCATCCTAAAAAACAAATTAAGCGTACGCTTTGCACATAATCTGTAGGGGATACAAGGAGCTGGGTTGGGTAGAGCAATTTCTATCGCACTGTTAGGATAAATGTTTTGGCCATCCTAAAACAACAGCTTAAGCGTATGCTTTGCCCATAATCTGCAGGAAATACGAGGAGCCGGGTTGAATAGAGCGAGTCCTACCGCACTGTTGGCAAAGTTGAAGCGGACAGAATTTAGTCTTTCAGTTCATTGTTTTTATTCAGAACATATACAAAATGGCACTTTTGGAATTTTGTTTCTAATTATTAACCCATTCGAAAAATTTGGTTGAAGTAAGTTGAGTGCAACAATGTAATTTTTCACCTGTTATATGAAAGTGCAATATTTTGCTTTTCGTCTTGTACATATTTATGGTTACTATTTATTTATTTATTATTATTTTATGCTATAATGAGTCGTGATTTGCATCAAAATTTATGCAATATTTTATATATAACTGTTGTACTCTTGTTTGCAAGGAAAAGGATGTCATGCATTTCTAAATAGTGTTGTTGCATATGCGTATATGACCATGATATTGTGAATTTCTGGCTGGGTTCCGAAATGTTCTCAGTTGTCATCAATGCCGTGAGTTCCAGGCTTTTCCGACTGTGTGCGCTTTAGATAAAATTTCTATGTTTAAACTGACGTCCGGTACTCGTCACAGTCCGCAAAATACACAGTGAGATTCAGTGTCGCAAGCTCTTTAAAAGTGGAGGGGCTGGCAAACATGGGCGCAGATAGGGAGGACAGGGGGGATTGGTCCCCTGACTTTTTGAAGTACGGGGGACAGTCCCTTTACGGTTCAAAATATAATCTTTTAATAAGACAATAATCCCAACACACTCGCACATATATCTTAGAAGCTTCAGGAGCACTATTTATACCCATTCGGTGTAAATGTATGCCATTGATTTTCGACTTTTTTTACATAGCAATTATATTTTTGCACTTTTTATATTATATGTATTTTGTCTAGAGCTCTCCTACGCAGCTGTCACCCTCCCCACCCCACTATTCAAATTGTATCTGCGCCCTTGCCGGCAAATAATGGAGGGGGCCGGTCGTTGGCATTCATTTTATTACACAGCTAATTTTTTCACGTTTGTCAGTAAATAGTGTTTAGAGGGAGTGGCCGCGGTCTTGCAATGTCCCTGGTGTGAAGTTAAATATAATGATGAACTTCTAAAACTATAGATGTAAGTCTACAAAGTTTGGGTTTGATTAAATTTTTGAGCCCGCATGTACAGTCCTATTGGCCATGAGCAAGAATTTGCGCACACACGCAAGAGCTCAAAAACATTTTGTAGGCTTACGTCTCTGACTTGGACATCGCAAAAACCTATCCTTCTCTGTACAACAATATTAAAACATTGTTGCGGGGCAGGGTGTCTGACCTAACCAGCAGGAAGTCGGCACCAGGGCGGAAGGATCGCCGCGATCAGACGCTGTGTTCAGCAGGAGCTCAATTTACAGCTAAGCAGCTAGTCGTAGTGGATGACACACACCCCTTAGGCGTGACTCACCGTTAGGCCCGAGTGGGCAAAAAGGGTTCGTCTTGGTATGCCTCAGTTCTGACACAAGCAATGGATAGCCATGATAATCGAGCAATTATCGGCGGGTAAGACGTTAGTGATCGTTTCGATTACTGTTTTATGACCTGTGCGGATCTATTCCTCGGCTTCAAGACTTCAATCTTCAATATTTGGAAGTACTACTAGAGTGATAGAAGCGCACTCAAAATGCCAATTACTTATTTGGCATTTTGAAGCTAACTATTTAACATAACTTATCAAAGTATACTTGCAGTGCTTAAGATATGTTATTTCTTAAGACCGTTGGTAAGGCGCTTAATAAGTAATATCAAGCTACGTATTTAGTGTTATAATGCTAAAGAGGAAAATTTATCAAAGCCCTGTAACCTTAATTTATGCATAAAATTCGGTATTTTTTAGTTAATCTATGTTGAAAATCGAACTTTGTTTAAATATTTGCTACGTTTAATCTACACATATTGATATAGTAAATTATATATAATTCTAGATACATAATAAATAGATACGATACATTATATACGCACATAGAAAAATATATAATAAATATATTATATACATATATCACAGTAAAATTGTATTTTCCAGTTTTTGTACTTAGCATAAGCAATACTTGTAGGGACCAAAAATCTTTGGCATTTCTACTTTTGAAATTATAACATTGCTGAATACAATGTAAAATTACTTATGTTACAATGATAAAAATACAGCAGTTAATCTGAAATGTTTGTTATCATTAATAAAGCTAAATGCTATGTACTAATTTATGCTAAAACTTCGCAATAACCATATTTAAGCTATAAATTAAGCTTAATTTGACTATATTTTTATTAAGCACAAACCAATGCTAAATAAATTAGGCATAAAAATTTTCTGTGTGGTACAGTTATGCTACGAAGAACTTATATACTGTTAACTTACATACATGCTCATAGGAAGGGAGGAACGGGGGTTACCCCTGATGCGCCAGATCCCTGGGGCAGTGGTTTTCCAGTCATCTGACCATCGGCTGAACCGTCTTCCTGGCGACGCCGCCGGCGCCTAAAGAACTTATATACTGTTAACTTACATACATGCTCATAGGAAGGGAGGAACGGGGGTTACCGCTGATGCGCCAGATCCCTGGGGCAGTGGTTTTCCAGTCATCTGACCATCGGCTGAACCGTCTTCCTGGCGACGCCGCCGGCGCCTAAAGAACTTATATACTGTTAACTTACATACATGCTCATAGGAAGGGAGGAACGGGGGTTACCCCTGATGCGCCAGATCCCTGGGGCAGTGGTTTTCCAGTCATCTGACCATCGGCTGAACCGTCTTCCTGGCGACGCCGCCGGCGCCTAAAGAACTTATATACTGTTAACTTACATACATGCTCATAGGAAGGGAGGAACGGGGGTTACCCCTGATGCGCCAGCTCCCAGGGGCAGTGGTTTTCCGGTCATCTGACCATCGGCTGAACCGTCTTCCTGGCGACGCCGCCGGCGCCTAAACCCTTCGCGCCGAGAAATCATTTTTTATGAATATTTTTTGCAAAGCAAACAAGTGGCAAATTTTGATGCTCTATATACAAACGGTTAGCGATATTAAAATTATATATTTCATGATAATCGTATGTTATTAATTCATATTGTTATTAATCATCGTATTGATATTAATTGTGCTATCGTATTTAGGGCTTTTGGAGCGATATCAGCGAAAAGGGAGCTTTATAAATGCCTTATTATTATTATATTCACGGTTGGATTCAAACTAAATCTTAGAACTAAGAGTTCTTCAATACTGAGTAACTATAAAGCAGAAATTTAATAATTTAAATAATCTCTCCTATATAAATATTGTGAACTAATACATCGATTTAAGTAAGTGTCGTCAACATGTGTCTTCGTTACAACTTTGGAAATTGATCGATTGTCGTAAACTTTTGTTATTCCGTGTGGAATTTTTCTCAAATTTAAGACAGTCGCGTTGTTACATATTTACATACAATATCAAGTAATTGTAAGAAATAAATTGTTATAAATATTTAACTAATTAACATCGGGTTGGTTGATTTAAAGACAGTTGTTAATAAATGAAAATTTAAATGCCACAGTTTATGTAATGGTAGCGAAGAAAGCTTAAAATCTGAGAGACGATGACAGGTTTTATTGTGGATAACTAGATTTAATAAACTGCCAAAACCATCCGCAGAGGGAATGTTTACAAGGTCCAATTTGTTTCATTTTCGTTTAATAACAGGAATTTTCTCATGAGTAATTAAATTTGAATAATCAGCAATATAATAAATATTGACTATATTACTCCCAATTTACCCAGTGGCGTATTCGTATGATGTAAAAGCAACATGTAAGACATAAATTATTAGAAATCCCGCTGTCATACTAAATATTATAATTTTAATTCCCTCAGTTCTGGATGCCAAAAGTAAACAGTGACATTTAAGTTTAAATTACAAAACTTAGAAGTCGCTAGTCGATTTAGTTAATTATGTAAATTTCTGTATATA
>JASANE010025847.1:0-40083 GCA_030248225.1 Trileptium ribeirensis
AGGCGGGGTCATTTTAAGTTTAGTCGCGCATTGGCTAACTGTCCAAGATAAAAACATGTCTCCTGGCATATTTTTGCTGCAAAACCAGCTTTAAATGCCGACATACCAACTTATCTGTTTCCAATTTCTGTTCCAAGATACCAACTGGTTTCTTGGCAGGGTCCTGTGTGTACTTAGACTCATCTTTACTTTCGCTGTCACTACGAGAGGGAATATTTAGATAGTTTTTGACTTCTTCTGCGGTTACCTCAGCCTCTTTTGTAATGTGTTCTAGTTTTTTTCAACATTTGAGGTACACTATTGCCTGCAGTAACCTTGACTGTGTTCGCTTTCTAGGTTTTGGTTGTATCATGCCCGACTAGCTAAATGTCCGCTCTAATGCTGCTAATAAAACGGGTGTCGAACGCATTATTCTGGCTCATGTCTGAAAAAGTGGAAATTGTACAGCATCCTTCCAAAACCCGACACGTTCGAAAATTGGTAACGCATATTTTTGAATAACGCCTGCTTATCTGCGAACATGACGCCAATTGACGGTTTGACCCTCTTTGGTGAAGGGTGAAGAGCACCTAAAGATTTGGTCAGAAACTTCAGTATTTCCCGGTGGAATTTCATTTGGTTTTGAGCTACTGGAGCTTGATTGTTGTACACTAAGTTCTTCGCGTTTCATAGCTGTTATGGCAAGAACCCCACCGATATACAGCGAAACTGTTGCAGGGATTCTTTTTTTTATGCAGTCCCGCGACAAAACAAATTGCGTTCCGCAAAATTTTTGCTCGTCACAAACTTCTGGAAAAAATTCTGTCTTGCCGGGCGTGTTGACCCCCGAAAAAAGCGGCTGTCTGTGAAAAATCCAAACCACAATAAGATCACAGTTTATGATTCACTGCTAACCGAAGTTTGGAGCGCACATTACGAACCATTTCTGGGGTGCCGTCGTTATCATTCTAAATTTTGAAGAACTCGATATTCAGAGAAAAATAGTTCATAAACGATATATGCGACGTCAGTCACCCAACCTCAACGCTATTGAAAAAGGATTTCGACAGCTGAGTTGTTGAGCACAATTAAAACACGAAAAGATGGTATATTATAGGCCACAGTGTCGCCTTCTTCCCGCAGGTAAATATTGTTATTATGAACTGCTCTTAAAATTCGAGTGATACTGAGACCGCCTGGAATGTGTCACGCAGTTCTTTTATAATTGTTTGAGCCAATTTGATAACCTTATCATCGCGACGATTGTGGAATGATTCAATCGCTGTAAGCTAGACTGCGCATGCCAGCAAGACTAGGACATTGATGCTTCTCAAAGACGTCCCTAACACATATATAGACATTTCGTCTAGGGCAGCTAATTCTATCAGGAAAGTTAAAGCCGAAACGAAAAGCGACCATCGAAAGCTGCACACATTTTATTTTCATTGTCCCTACACACGAAGAACGGATGGCAGAATCGCCCGTAATGGCTGTAAACCGTATCAGTAAATAGTTTAAACGACGACTCAGGGTCCTTGGATTGTTTTCAAGATTTCCAAAAAAGCGGGAATTGAGACCATTGCCGACTGCCGTCTAATCCACATGCAATGACACGACCATATGAGCAGTGATATTGGTGGCGGCTAGACGAGTAATCAACAATGCTCGCAAGACCATAAATTTCAATGGTAGCTGCAACTTCGAAGATGTTCTTAAAGCTTCAAATGTGACTGGCTTGCAACAACCCCAATTTCACATAGTTACGACTGAGTGAAAAGTTATTCATACTCTATCTTTGCGGGTGCTCAGTTGCGTAATTCGCATAAGCGCTGGCAATTTGAGCACAAGTTGAAGAGAAGCCGTTAGATGCTGAGACACCAAGGAAGCAACATGATCACGACAAGTCTTTTTGGCATCATTTGGCAAAAAATTACACTCCGCAAGGCGCTTCTCTCCAGCTGCCGCTTGTCAATGTCACAAAAATCTGCCATCGTCAAATCCACACAGATTCATTAATCTGACGTTAAAATTAAGAATAAAAACGTCTCTAAACCTAAACAAGCAACGTTTATTGAGCATACCGCTCACTAGTGTAATATCGGGACGCAGCTGCATGGCGCAACTTCCTAACACCATGCCCATCCGATCCCGGCTATCATAACCTCAAGGGTGGACCCTAAGTTTTGCAATTTAGCCATTTTTCTTGGTCAGACCCAAGAATGTATGGAGCTTAGCAGGCGCGCTTCACGGGGTGTGTTCGGACCCCGCCCGATTGGTTGCGCACGTGTCTAGTATCCTGGTATGATTACTGAGGCCCCCAGGGAGGTTTGATACTTAAACCTGCTCACAGGTCATAATGTCAAACCGATATTCCATGTCCTAATCTAACGGATGTTGCTTTATCTAGCGTGGCCTAAAGTGAAAACGCGTGATTATTGAGGTTTGCTAGGTGAATTTTGAGTTACACTGAGTTTATTCCTGGAAGAACACTTTATTCGTTGTAGCCTATGTGGCCCCCACAGGGTTACGACATGCCCTGAAACGTTTAACGTCGGACTATCTATTTTGCAACGGGATAACTTGATTGCGTTAGTAGCGAGCGCTAGAGTTTTCCTAATGAGTTTTATCTCTGGCGTAAGTGTGACTATTGCACGAGTGAGCACAGAAGATAATTTTGTGGACCATTCTCGCAATAATTCCATTACACAAATATGTCAATATTGGCGGCGGACCGCTCGTGTCAGGGCTTGGGGCATCTGCGTCCGAAATCCGTGGCACGAAGTGTCGGCCCTTCCACTCGGACGTCCTTATCACGCTGAGAGTTCAACAACATGGGACGCGTCTAATGATTTTCAAGCGTTTATTTAAAGTTATGTACAGTGCCAGTTAATAATAGGCATTCATTAAGGTACACGTGAAAAATACAAACGAAGACAGCAATAATCCAACAATCCGAGCATTCGTTCCTTTGTCTAGTGCAAAAAGAGAAAGGGTGTGGCGCGAGCGAAGAGGTAGTACCGGACCAAAATCTATACTCGAGACGCCTAGTCCGGAACGTAAGCTAAGTCAGCTATAGCTCGGGCTATTTGTCTGGTGTGCTTCGAAATTCGCTCGCGATAACGCGCGGCGCTACGATCACTCAATGGGAATGCCGGAAAAAGAGGGGGGAAAGCTGGGCGGCGTACTGGGTTCGTCGTATATCTGTCAAGCGAGGACACGGGAGACAAGCTTGCATCTAAACCAACGAAAGTACGACAATTCGGCTGCGAATAATTGCTGCTACATAGGTCAGGGTACAACACTGCGTCTCTGCTAAAAGGGCGCAAATTATTGTGCACGTAAGAAAATGATCCAATGGTACAACTCCAAGAAGGGTTATATTAAACGAATCAAATGTGGTACAGCTAAATGCCGATATATACATATAATTGATCAGTTATCATACAGACAGGCGAATACCAGTGTTAATTACTTCATAAACAACGTACCCCGGTGGTAGACAAATGATAATCCTGTAAACTTTCCTAATGTCCTTATCGAGTCTCTCACAACGTTTCGTCCTTAGGATCGATTTTGCGTCAATTGCCAGTTTCTCCTGTCTCTGTGTCTCCAGTAGTCCAGCCGGGAGTTTGACTGTTCCGGGTTCTTACAATTAGCGTATGGTTAGCCTATACCGGTGGAAGTCGATTTTGGGTGGTAAAGTAACGGCTAAAATATGCAATACGTGTCCGGGGCGCCGTTTGGTTTACTTTGAAGAGTTGCCCCTAATAACTTTTCAACGATCTAACCAAGTGCGTATACAGGCAATGGCCGTCGTTAACAGTCTTCTAGGCGACCAATGTCGCTGTTCTAACAGTTGTAGAGCGGGTTATCATGCCTACTCTATTGTCTCGGTTAGGTTTGCCCTCTGGGTTGCGTTTAGTACCGAAATATGGAGTACGGGGCGCTCTGGGAATTTGTTCCCAATCTCAGCAATTTCGGTAGAATCCTAGGTGGGGCTGGCTAGGCCAGCCGATTTGTTGCTGCAACTCGGCCGGGCAAAATGGCGTGGGTATTCCGCCCGCGGACGCGTCTGCGTCCCTTTTTTGGTTGTTGTCTCTTTGGTTGGTTTCTTTCTTTTCTTTTCCTTCGTTTCCTTTGTCGTTGTTTCCTTTTCTGTCCTCTCTCTATCGCTCATCCTACGGCCTTATTGCAGTGTACACATTGCAGTTGTACAGTGTATGGCAATTGTGCAGTCCAGTTATTACTGAAATTTTACTGAATTTTGTCAGACCTCGGTGGTCGAGTGGTTAATACTGAAATTTCTGCAGCGGGCTTAATTTCCACGTGCAGGATCGAATCTCAGAATGCGAAATTGAAAAAGGAGAGAGACAGACGTGGTGAAAAAGCCAAATCGGGGCATACATAGTTCATAGCCTAACGTGCAACCAGAGAAAAATTAGAAAAAATACCTAAACTCAGCGATCAAGTCGCTCCAAAAAGAAACCGGAGTTTTGCACTTACTCGGTTTGGGGTAAAATGGTTCGCTAGGGGACTCGATTTTTCCTTTATTGAAATAACGGTATTGTGAGTTCATTTTGAACATTGAGCACCCTAGCATGCCTTTGAAATCGTTTATTGTGGCCGATTTGGTTCGCGAGGGGACTCGATTTTTCCTTTATTGAAATGACGGTATTGTGAGTTCATTTTGAACATTGAGCACCCTAGCGTGCCTTTGAAAGCGTTTATTGTGGCCGATTTTGGTATCTCGTCGGTTCGCTTTGGGGTGGCAGATGATTTCCTACGTACTACCAGCAGGCTTAACCACGTGTGTGTGTTATAATGAGCTTTAGTAAACTTAATAGCCTAATCGAGACAATTTCAAAGTACACTTTATAAAGTAGCATCTTTTACCAGCTCGTGGCCGGTGATGTCCTAGGTGCTGCCAAGAGTCCGGGCGGTCGGGGGCTGAACTTCACACAAAGAACTAATGATTCTTATGTGATAGTCAGACAAGACACTGGCACTACTCTAGGTTAAAATAATCTGGCCACCTTTGTACGCGGCAATCACTGCAGTTAGAAAGCAAACACCTTATACTCAAATGGATATACTTAGAATCTGTTTAATCTTTTCAGTGTTCCCCAAATTTTCTTAACTCGTCCTGATAAAGGAAATTTTGGGGCTTCCTAAAGCGCGACAGAGGCTAATCCTCCGTCCCTACTTGCGAAATCAGTCCAAGCAGCAGCATGAGCGTCGAACGGTCCATTAACTGCAAATTTGTAAACCGTAATCATAAACAACGAAACAAATCCTTACTATGGCGTGAGGAAATTTTTCCGTGGTCGACTCAGGAAAATTCGCTAGTCCTAGCTCAAGAGCAACACATCATGTAAAATATGGACGAGAAGCGGCCATTTCGATTTGTACTGCTTATGACCACGGGGAATCAGAAGGACTTCGACTTTTGTGTTCACAAGCTAACACCCCCCCCGTACAATCACTGAACATGCCCCCAAAACGGAACTCGACAGAGGAGGTTTGTCACAGACTATGCAAACGCGCGACACGTTGACGTGGAAAAACGGGACGTCCTCCGACTGGGGTCTGCTCAAGCTACCGAGCGTAAAATCGTACTACAGCTAATTAATTTCCGATGGTCTGTTACATCATGATCTGGGGAAAATAAACCCCCATGCACTCAGTTCTCCGCCTGACTTACAGTAGTCGGTTCGGGACAGCAATCGCTAGTCCCCTTCCGCGAGACGGAAAATGTCTACTCGGGTCCTCCAACAATCGAATTCCATTCCAAACGCAAATCGAAAAGAAAGCAAGAAAGAAAGCACGGGAAAGTAAAAGTCGCTGTGAAATCAACTACAAAATTCAAGCGTCGGAGCCGGTCAGTAGAGTCGACCGTACTCCGCGCTGCCGAAGTCAAACTGATTCCCAGAGTCGACGCGGTAGTCGTCGCCTCAAAATTTTCGGCTATATTGAAGGATAGCGATTTCGTCGCCATCCAATCGGTGATGATCTTTTAACGCCCACCTTTTTGAGTTCAGACCCGGGCGCCCAATCGAAAAATTCCCAAGATTCTATTTTTTGACAGCTATCGTAAACCCTGGGTCCCCTTTAGAGAGAGTCGGCTTCAATCGAAATCGCCGACATCACTTTTGAACCCTCCGAATACTCGGAGGTCGACCATCTGTGGAGTTTAGCCCAAATTCTAGCGAGATCTTGGACCTCATCCATCGTTACTTTTAAATTTATGTCAAAAATTGATCTAAAGATCATTACTCAGATCTCTTAAATCTCTTACCTAATCCTAAATTATCCGTTATGCCCCCAACTGTCCCACAAAATGGTTGGATCACCCGTCAAATTTAAAATATTAAAATCTACTTCTCTATATAAGATACTTGGAGTAAGCTAGAAATCTGTCCTCATTTCGGGACAGATTGGTCTTCTTGTCCTCATTCATCAAATTTCTGTCAGCTAACTCGTCGATTTAAGGCCAAATTTCTGCTATTTAGCGAGTTAGCTTCTCCATCCATCACCTACGTAAGCTTCTTAAAAGTCCATCTGGGGCTAGATCTTACGATCAAATCCACGGGTAAACGTGCAAACATTGCACGTTTACATGTCTGCTTATGGGATAAAGCCAAAAATTCCTATCTGACAGCTCTGCAAATATCCTAATAGGGCGTCTTTATACGTCCCGAAAGGGGGGAACCGATGGCGGGAATGAGCTTATTTTGTAGTTGCGGACGCGGCACATTTCCCTATACCCATAACCGTCGAGAGGGCCCTAGTCAGGAGTCTCATGGACCCACGGGAGGGCCGCCCTAAACAGGCCCCGTCCTCCCTAATTGTTCTTGTCCAGTCCGTCCGTAAAACTTACAGATTTAACGTCGTTTTGTGCGTTTTGTCCTGTATGTCCTATTTTTTGTCATGTCCTTATATACTATATATATACATATATATCTCTGAATACATACACACATACATACATATACATACACACGAGTACTCATGAACACATAAACATACACTACTCACGAGACACACTGGCTACCTGAGCGACAGAAAGGTCGCTCAAGTCCACGACAGAAGCACACAGAACAACAACAACAACAACAACCACAACAACTACATGGCAACCACAACAACAAATACAACACAGCCACAGCGACGACAACAGCGACAACCGACCAAAGAAGTCGGTTAGAGAGAGAAAAAAGAAAAGAAAACGAGGACGCAAAGCGGAAAAGAAGGGGCACGGGAAGGGAAGCGGGGCAGGGAATTTCCGAGGGATTTTCGAGGGGCCGGGATGAAATTTGGTCCCAGGGCGAAGAACGGGGCCGAACGATACCAAACACGAGAGGGGTAGACGTAGTGGCAGGTCGGGACCCAATTTTGGGTTCCGACATATATAAGTATACAGGGTTTCAGCCGGCCTTCCTGCGCTAATAGTTGGGCGGAGCGACGCCCGGCGGGTATCGTTGAACTCGCCTTGGAAAGATGATTCGAACGAGGGTAAATTTCCCTGCCGTAAAGGCAGCGGTTAGGGGTGCGCTAAAATCATTACAAATAGAGATAGTGTCTATAGTGGTAGGGGCGCTTTTGTTGCTTGTCCCGTGTTAACGGGGCAACGGCCGGAGGCCCGCCGGGCATCTTTGAAGATGTCTCGACGTGATGAATACGTTGAGGGGCGATTTGCCTACTTTCGAGTTAGGGATAAATTTTCGGTTGGTTTGTACCCACCTTCAGTCGGGTTTTCCAGACTAGGGGCACTTTAATGGGTTATAGCGTGTCGGCGGGAAGTCGAACAGAGGCTAGCCGTATATCGTTGTGTTTGCCAAAGGCAGGCGAGTAGAATGAGGGGTAGCATGGGCGCATTCAGTGTCAGGGGTCGAGTGCGGAGTTGGTGCAAGCTGACGGGTGTTGATGTTTAATTACCGTGATGCATCAGGAACAGAAAAATAATTCATACCACAATGGATTGGCAGGTCAGGTCGGGACCCGCGTGGTCTCGTTAGATGTCTTAATGGGTAATTTACATGGAAGCACTCACAATTTTGATCAATTATTCGACGGCAGGAAGAGAGACCAGCCGCTAGAGCGCTGATCAAGCGATTTTGGGACGTTCAAGGTGCTATAAAAAGGGAGGATTTGTCCGGTGGGAGGGGGAAATAGAGGTATCGGGGCGAGAAAAACAAGTGGCACACATACACACATATATATACATATATCGCTATATGTCCACAAATATACTTAGATCATATCTACTCGAAACCATGGTCACCAGCCAAACCTAGCGTAAGTATTGGCTGCTAATCGGACTTTCACCTGTTCGTCCCTAGAATATCTCAGGAAATCCTCCAGTGATTTGTAACATGTTAACCTCATTCGAAAGCCCTAAAAATTCTCTACCGAAAAGTACTCGGGACGTTTCCGGGAAATCTCGACCGTTGGACGATTACGGGCCGATAAACGAGCCTGATGTCCGTTATTTCCGAGTAATTGGAAACTACCGTAACCCATTGATTTCAGCTTAGTTACGCGACCATCACGTTGCATTATGCTTAAACCAGGTAAGATCAATACTTTCGATTTTGATCACTTTCCGACCCCTTAAATTGTCAAAGGCCTCCTATTCCCGGACGGTCGGAAATTTGACTTTGCAGTAGGAAGCCTAGGGGCTATTGGTCGAGTTCCGTTCAAATTTGCCTGTTTAGTCCGGACATAGATTCCAGTACATTCCTTATCCTCCTAAAGTTAAACAGCTGACCTGCGTCGATTTTCTCTGGGCTCACATGAGCCGGTCCAAATATATGTGATCATACAATAAATGGTGCAATGACAAAGGTTATATAAATGGCAAGATATAGCAATGGCAAAACAAAACAAAAAAATATAAATAAATACGCAACGCAATCATCGATCAGCATGGCACCACGCAGCACCGGAAACCTGATTCCCGTAAACTCTGTCTTGGTCGATTTGAGACGCGTTTGGGTGATTTTAACGTCGAAATCTTGTAAAACAAACGTAATGGGCCGGAACGGGCCTGTCTCTTATATTTTTAAATGGAAATTTTTGGACTTAATTATTCGGGTTGGAAATAATTTTCTGTTGTTCCTATATAATGGGGTCTCCGCCGACTAAGACCCCTTTCAAAAAGGATCGTGGCTGACTCTGACCGGAAGCTAAACCACGCTCTACGACCCAAGAATAAATTAGACCATATGTACAGATAATATGATACAATATGGTACACGAAAATTCTGGTTTCTTAGTTTTATTTATGTTATTGTCGAAATATCTTATTGACCATCCTTGGCCCTAGCCACACATCGTGGTCCTGGCCTGCTAAATTTTGAGGTTAGTTGCTTTTGAAGAATTTCTCAAAATATGTTATTCGACGCAAACTTAGCCAGATTTTCGACGGGCTCTCCTTAGATCCTAGCAATTTATATTTCCTAAGTCCGAGATCCTAAAAATCCTAACAAGTCCTCAACAAGTCCTCCTCTTACATCTTTTGAGAGGCGAAAAGGACTTTTTACTACATTTTGAAAGAATTTTCAGAATGATCGAAAGTCGCTTTGTACCCTTTTTTCTGCCGTGGTGCCCTGGTAAGTATGTACACAAACATACAGATAAACAATCCAGATAACTGCAACGTACGGATTAATATACGGTGTTCATTTATATCATGAATGCATAGTTATATATATTTACAATTAGCCGGTACGGTACATCAAGTTCGGCTTTACCGTCGGTGCCATTGGCAGTTATTTTCGACATCGAAAATTTCCCTCAGAAAGTCAGTGGTCGTATTGTCCGAATAGAACTCCCTCCTTATTGTTTCACTCCCAACTGTTTGATATTAGGTTCTGCTGAACCCATCTGCGGAAGTACCTGATATAGGGTTCGGCTATGCGAGGCTCGGCAATTCCGTCGCTGTCGGTAATGGTTTCCCACGCGCCCGACTCGTTCAGTTCGGGTGGGTAGTCTGGCATCGACGATTTCTGCATTCTGTCGGGGAACTGCCATTTAATGTCCTGAAATAGTTTGGTGAACTCGTCGTGCCATCCTACAGTATCGTCCTGTCCAATGTCCCAATGGGGTGGGGGCGGGGCTATAATTGCTCGGGCTCTATCAGTGAGTATGTAGTCGAATGACCATATACAACGGCGCACTCGACCCGTGACTTTGCTGGGGGTATCCAGTAAACGACCTTCCCGTGGCTTCGATCGTAGGGCCGCTTTATATCCACCAAGAATCATGATGGTTTTAGTTTGCGGCGTTGCGATACACGTCGCCAGTCGGACCAGGAATTGCATGGTGGCTCCTGGCCATGCTAGGGTGAACCATCCATTTGAAGCGGCCATGTTGACCAAGGGCGCCGCTAATGAATCGCCCAGAATCAAGACAGTTGGCCAAGTGGCGACGTTATGGCGAAGGGAGGTCCGAACTTCCTCCAATAGACGGCCCATAACGTTATGGGATAATCGCGGTCGTTTACCGAAGGTGATGTCTTCTGGCCCAAGGCCAATTCCCCAGAATGAATCAGACCGGTTTGCTTCGAGCAATTGAGCGTGCCCTGTGGCGAGTAGGGCGTTCCGGAACTGAGGAATTTTGAATTTTTCTAGTAGCACCGTCCGCATGAGATGGAGGAGTATCGGGCGGAGGCGCTCGGTTGTTTCCGGGTCTAGGAACTTTTGTTTGTTCCGGCGGGAGATGGCTTTAACGTCTCGAGCTCCCATTTTCAAGTCCGATATGTCTTGTTTCGCCTGTTCCTCGTCGAATAAATATGTGACAAGGAGTTGGTATCCTTGCTCTGTTGAGGCGTATTCGATGGGATATTGTTTTATTGTTTGGCCCAACGGAGCCATATTTGAGAGTTTCGGCCATCGTGTGCCTTTGGACAGGAACGTTTCGATTGGAGCACCATAGTTGATGGTGCAGTATGGCACACGAGGTTGCGAAAGTTGTTCCATGTTGTTGAGTTCTTTGAATTGGTGATTCCTGCAATAGTATTCATCGCCATTAGTGGCGGTTCTTGAGGGAGATTGGTAGCGGGAGCTCGAGTTTTCTGGGGGTGTTTTTTGAGTGATTCAAACGTTACAACCGTCTCTCGCGAGGCGGTTGTCTAGGAGGTCGGACCACCTCCAATCCTAGGTCTTCGGACCGTAATTGACTTTGTCCCATTTCCTCGTCAGGTTCCAAGTCCGGATGTGCGGATAGCATGTCCTCGATGTCCCGTTCGTCAAATATATCCCTAAAAGGTTCAAACATGCCGTGCCGTGCACGAGCATTGCCAGATGGGTAGTCCATCGGCATAACAGGGTCACGATGTCGAGTCGGTAGAGTGAGAGGTATAGTCCGTCGAACTGGGGCAGTAGTTTGGGACTCCAAACTTCTGGTGTTGAGACGTGGTATTATGACTCGAGCGTCTTCTCCGTATGGTATATATTCTCCATACCAGCGATAACGGTCCCTGGCCTGTCTATGAGGTTGTCGGCGAGTAGGTTGGGAAGGTTCTTCCTGCCCTCCACCTTCCTCGCTGAAGAGTCCCAACTCAGGTGATCCCTCACTCTCATCGGTTGGAGAGTCGAGCTCAAAACGGGGCCTTCGGCGGGGTCCCGGTAAAAGTTGACTAAGAGGTACCTCATCCTCCTCATCTTCCTAACTAACATGTGACTGAACTCTGGCTGGGGTTTGTCCACGTGGTTTAGTGCGTGTTGGTTGAGTTAGAACTCCCTTTTGGGTGGAGGGTGCGCTGCACGGTGGTCCTCTTTCCTTCCTCCCTGTAGAGGAGCCCTTGGTTGATTCGCCAATGGTTGATGTTGTCTCATTGTCCTTTTCTGCAGTTCGTGGTCGTGATCGTTTCGGTCGACCGCCTTCCAAAGACTCGGAAGGTCGGCTTTGTTTACTTGCGCCTTGCTTACTTGCCCCGCGTTGTCGAGCTAGGCTCTCGATAAATTCTCCTACAATCCCGTGGGCTGCTATTTGGTCTTCCCAGGGGGTGTATTGTACGGGGGATCCCCTTAAGTATTCCATTAGTTCAGTTGCATCCTGTATTTCTCCTCGGGCACGGGCGGCTTCCTCTCTAGTCCTCCTTATTTCTTGCATTTCCCATTCCCATTGTGCTAGCTCATTTTGTCTTCGGGTGGTCCATCGGCCAAAGGATGGCACCTGTGGAACCTCGCTTCCCTGTTCCCCTAGGGGTGACAATAGGGGTGGCATTGCCCACAGGTGAGGTGGTGTCGTGGAATCGATTGTTTCGGGTGAGGTGGTCTCCGAGCTTATGGATGGTACTGCTTCATTAGTCGGTGTGGGAGTTTTAGTTGGCCTCCGGCGTGGTTTAGGCTTAGGTTTCGGTGTTGTTGCAGGTTCCAGAGGAGGCTGGCTATTTGCTGAGGCGGACTGGGCGGGTTGTGGTTTAGGAGAGGTATAATATGGTATGAGCCATTCGTCTGGAACGTAGTCCTCTAGCGTGGCTTCGAATCCTAGTGGCATTAGGGGCGTGTGTGGAAGTGGGGTATGTGGGGCGGAGTATGCCTGACGAGACATGGGATATTGTTGTTAATAAGGCGTTATAGGTTCGCGATAGATAAGGTATGGCGCCAATGGCTTGTCTGATTCAGTCACTAAGCGTTGTGTCTGGGGGCTACGGGATGTCTGGGTAGCGATAGCGGCTCGACGTTGGGCAGGCGTAAGCGGCGAGGTTTGAACAGTATGTTCAACTGCTGAAGTTGGAGATGCAGCTTGTTCTGGAGTGTGGGGTGAGTGCTCGTTAGGGTCCTGTGAAGCGAGTTATTCCACGAGACCTAAGTCATTAACGTTGAATGGTCGTACTGCGCGACCGTTATCCGAGCGTTTCACCGTTAGAGGCCTTGTAGGCTCATCAGTCCGAACTGCTCGTTCCTGTTCTCGTAGAGTTACTGGGGCAGTGTGTCGTCCATACTCAGGCGAGAAACTACCAGGAGGCGTATCGAGCGCATAATCAACCAAGCGGGGTCTCGGGTAGCGAGTTCCTGCGAGATGGTTGGCCACTCGGTGTCTGGAGTTCTGTCGGGATCACAAAGGGGGAGTCTGTTTTGTTGCGGGGCTCCGGATGAGCCTTGAGTCTGAATGGTCTGTTGTTCTACTGCGGCGCGGTGTATGTCCGCCAGCGCTTGCGTGTATTCTAAATTGGGTTCTCCAATCTCTACGCTAGCGACGTCGGATGCACCATCAATCTCCTGGCGCAACCGGTCGACTGCTTCTGGATCCGCAGCCTGTAATTCCCTGGCGAAATATTTGTCAGCGAAGATAGTTTCTCCGGATTCCTGTAGTGCAGCCTCGATATAAGGAGGGACTGCTTTGAGTAAGTCAGCCATGTCGGGGAAGCTGCTTAGCGGGCGATAGCATGGTTTGGTGCGGTTTAGGTGAACGACGTGATCGGAAGCATTAGGTTGTCCGGGGAGTTTAACGCAAACGCAAGGGAGCATTATTTTAGTGACCTGATATGGTCCACACCACCTAAGTTCTAATTTGCGCGATAGTCCTGGTGTCGTGTAGTATGGATAGACCCATACATGGTCATTAACACGGTAGTCTGGGACCTTGATCTTACGATTGTAATAACGTTTCCTATATTCTCGAGCGGATTGCATGGACGGATAGGCCCGATCCCTAATGGTGGCTAACCACCGTTGCACATTAGCGCGATATGCTTCGGCTCCGGGTAGCGTCCCCAATCAGTTTGTGTTTCGATTCCACCCGGTACTCGGGGTTGGAATCCGTGTATGAGCATAAATGGCAGATAGTGCGTGGAAGCGTGTACGGCTGAATTGTAGGACATGATGCAATACGGTAGGACATCATCCCATGTAGTGTGGTGTTTTTCGGGACGTGCTACTCTTAGGAGAAATAGTTGAGTGCGGTTAAAACGTTCAATTTACCCGTTTGCCTTCGAGTTATAGCTGAGCGTTTCGCGTTTAAATGTATGTAGTCTAGCGCACACGGCCTCCATTACTTCTGAGACGAAATACCCCCCTCGGTCGGAGACTAACTCTTCGGGTGCGCCATAGCGGCACACCACGTCCTCGATGAAAACCTTAGCTACACTCTTAGCGGTTTGGTCAGGTAAAGCAGCGGCAACTACTAGTTTCGTGAACTGGTCGATAAAGGCAATTACGTACCGATTTCCATTTCGGGATAGCACCGGAGTGTCCAGTATGTCGACAAACATGCGATGCATGGGTGCACTAGCCAACGGGTTCTCTCCGAGCGCGGCTCGAACATTCTGGTGTAGGTTCCTATGATCGTTGGCAGAGTACGCACCGTTTAACATATTCATCCACATCCTTACCCATGGTTTCCCAGTAATAGAACTGTTTGAGTTTGCTCAGTAGTCGATCCCTACCGGGATGTCCACCGAATAATGTGTCGTGTTCATGCTTAAGTATTTGCCGTATAAGCAATGTGGGTACGCATAGTTTTGGTCTATGGTCGTTTGGCATTATGGGATGTAAGTATAAAATGGCAGTGTCGGGGCAGAGTCTGTAATGGTGGGCTTCTAGCTTGAGGGCGGTCGCTGCCTTTTCGTCGGCTGGCGACTGTCGTATATGCAAATACCACTAAATAGGGCCAAATTGTTTATCTCGACGCTGGATGTATGGTATGTAATTAAGGAGATTCCTTCCCTCGTATTGCTGAAAATCTGGTAAGTATATGTGTTCTCCAGTGTCGTAAACCTGCTCGGGGCGTTGTAATTGTACTCGTGGTCTGCATGCGTAAACAACCCTAATTAGTGTATCAAACTCCTCTACTTCGGGTAAACCTCCGTATCTCTGTCTAGCACTTGTCGGTAGCGTCCGTAGTCTAGCGGGTTCAGGTGTGCCAGCAGTGGCACGGGTCGAGCTCTCAGTCGCCGCGCCAGGAGCAGGCGGTGTCGGTGCGGTCGGGGGTTCTCGAGGCTGTGAAGGTCTGGCGGAGGGGTCGGGTGCTGAAGAGGGTCCGGGGGTTGGTTCACCAGTGGGTCCTGACGGTCCGGGGGCAGTCGTCCGTCTCCAGGGTACCTCAACTCCTTCAGGCCATGGGTCGTCTATATCTCCACAGAAAATGAAGCATGTTGGATCTGGTAGAGGATCATAACCAGGTCCTCCGAACATACGATAGAAACGTTATCGAACATACTCAGGTGGTAGGGTGACGGGAGCGTCCGGGGGAAGTCCTAAAGTCCTATGAGTTGTCGAGTAAGTCGTTTCCAAGCTTCTTCGGTGGGAAGTTGTCGGGGCGGTTTAGCTGGAGCTTTGCCTTTACCAAGGGCCTGTCCTTTAACAGCTACAGCAACAATTCGAGGATGGTCCTGTTCGTTCGGTTCAGCTTCGTCCGAAGCGTAAGAGAATTCCACGTCATGTCGAGGATCGCGTGAAAGTCCGTCTGCGTTGGCATTCGCCTTACCTGGCCTATATTCGATGTTAAAACCACCAAATTCCATCAGTAATTCGTTACGCCATTGATCTAGTCGCGAATTTTGCGGCGATCTCTCGAACAGTGCCTTAAGCGGCTTATGGTCGGTCTCAACATGGAATTCGTGTCCAAGTAGGTAGTGTCTGTAGTGTAAAGCGGCCCATCGTATGGCAAGAGCCTCCGTCTCTATGGCGGGATATCGGCGTTGATAGTCCACAAGTGATTTGCTCGCGTCGGTGATTGGCAATGTCCCCTTATCGGTCTTTTGTGAAAGCACAGCCCCTAAGGCATATCCAGAAGCGTCCGTTTGGAGTATGAAAGGTTTAGAAAAGTCCGGGTATATGAGTAATGGTTCTTGTACCAACGCCTTACGTAATTTTCCGAAGGCTTCCTTGCATTGCGGTGTACACTTAAATTCGCTGTCCTTTCGCCGAAGGGCGTTGAGCGGTTCACAAATCTCCGAATAGTGTGGTATAAATTTGTGATAGTATCCTACAAGTCCTAAGAAACCTTGTAACTGTTTGAGAGTCTCCGGTCGTTTGTAATTGTCTATGGCGGCGGTTTTCTCGAGATCAGGTTTCACTCCTTCAGAACTAATAATATGTCCAAGGTGTTTTTTAATTGTTTCTGCCCCAATTGGCATTTTGAGGGTTTCAGCTTAAGATTGGCCTTACGGAACCTATCAAACACAGTGATTAAGTCCGCTAAATGTTGCTCAAATGTGGGTGAGAAGACTAGTATGTCATCTATGTAGATGAGGCATCGTCCCATTCTAAGCCCTTTAATATGATTGACATGCACCTTTGAAAGGCGCCGGGCGAAGAATTCAGTCCGAATGGCAGAACGTTGTATTCATACTGTCCGTGGACAGTGACGAAGGAGGTCTTCTCCTTGGTCTCGGGGTCCAATTATAATTGCCAGAACCCTTTATTAAGGTACAGACTGGACATGAATTTGGTATTCCTGAGGCAGCCCAATATGTCGTCTACGCGGGGTAATGGGTATAAGTTGCGTTCTGCAACTACGTTGAGTTTACGGAAGTCGACCCACAAGGGTGAGGTGCCGTCACTTTTAGTGACATAAACGATGGGAGAACCCCAAGGTGAATCTGATGGCGTTATGAGACCTGCTTCTACCATATTGTTTAGTTCCTCACGTAAGGGTTCTCGCAATGAATGTGCTAGGCGGTAGGGTACCTGTTTAATAGGCCTTGCGCCTCCAGTGAGTATCCTATGCTGGTGTACACCACAACTTCCTAGATCGAATGGGTGTACACTAAATATGTCTGCATTCTCAGAGATAGTCGTTTTCAATTGTTTGAGCTCGAAAGGGTTAAGGGTCGTTTGTCCGAAATCGATTTTACTCAAAACTTGTATGGATCGCTCGGTGTCAATTGTCTCCTTCTGTTCACTTATAATCTGTACAACATTGTCTCGCGTGACTCCGATATTGTTGCATTGCTTAGTGCGTCTCGGAGGATCGAGCTGAAGCAAACGCTTGTTACTGTCGTATAAGAACTCGACCTCGTTGTCATCAAGCATCTCAATATGTCCTATTGTCTGGCCGGCGTGTATGGCGATGGGAAGGTTCCCAAAATTCATCAGTGCTATCGGGATCATACGTTGGCCAGTAAGTACCAGAGAGTGGGCAATAGCAATGTCCCTAATAAAGGAGTCTGGTACGACCAAAGCTTGACAGGTCGGTGGTTGAGTGATTTCCGGGACGGCGTTGAGGAACAACTCTGTATTTGGTGGTACTTGAGTGTATTTTCTAGTCACTACGTTGATGACTGGTGATCGGTAATCCCCTTGGTCGGCGAAAGGTGCCGAGCAGTTCTCAGTCCCGTTAGATAAATCCAGGCAGCGGTCTTTGAAGTTTATGGCGACATATGGTAGTGGGGCCATAAAGTCGGTGCCCAAAATACATTCGTACGGAGTGTCAGTTGTTACCTGAAAGTCGCACTGTGTATTTATCGATCCGATAGTAATCGGTGCCTTCACCACTCCGCTTATGGTTAATTCTTGTTGTGTAGCTGATACTATCCGAGTAGTGTTCGTGTCACGAGGGACTAAACCTAAACGAGCAGCTAGGGCTTGGGACATGATTGAGACGTCGGCTCCAGTATCTACAAGCGTTGTGACTGGAGTACCAAGTATTTATAAGTAATGGAGTGTTGCGTGCATTCATAGTGTTTAACTGTTTAGTGAACACACCTTGGCGAGGTCCACGACGTGAATCACGAGTGGGAGCGACAAATAGTTCGTCGTCCTCAATTAAAACAAGTTCCTCCTCGGATGAGTTACGTGATGTTAATAGTCTGTTCGAGCGTCGTGGGGCACGGTTAGAGACGACGGACACGCGCGGCGTTCCCGACGGCCTAACCGTGACCTCAGTCGGCGAAGTTCTGTCTGTATGAGGGAAGTCGTCTTCCGCGAGTGGAGCACTCGGTAGTCGAGGTTTCGCTCGAATCCAGCGGATTGCTTTCTTGGGCTTACAATCAGACTTAATTAGTCGTCCTCGACATGGGAACCATCGGGGAATGTAATACCCGTACTTGGGCGGAACCTTGCATTTGGTCATACGGTAGATCAGACTGATCAGTCCGACAACGACGGTAATGAGGAAGTATGGCAAGAGTCCTGTGTATTCCACAGCGGGAAGATTAACCACGCTACGTACTAGATCCTTAGCTATCTGCGCGACCCGAAAATTTATAGCCTTGGCGTTGTCGAGTGAGCCCCAAGTCAGAGGTCTTAGTTTGATACCGGATAGCCGGTCAATAGTGATATTTGGTCCAAATTTTATTGTAATCTTCTCGGGTTTCAGCATGCTAGTGAGCACGATCGACCCTGCAACCAACTGAGTGTAGTTTCCGCGTGGGAACCACAAGACCCCATTAGCCGGTACCTTTATAGTCTTACCCAACGTAACGTGAGCTAGTTGTCTCCGATTTGTCAATATGACCTCAGGTTCACTTGTCCGAATTAATACTCCTTGTATAGTCGTGTGTACAGACGTGTCATTGGCAAGTGGGCCTATCAGCGAGCGGTTGCTGCATGTGTGTTTAATGGTCTCAGGCACGTGTTCACCTGCAATGATCCATTCCAAGCAATTGGTACCATGATCGGTTATCAGCGCGTGTGGTTCACAAAAAGCAATTCCTAGTCTTTGCTTGCATGCGCCCAGATTTAGTGATTCAAAGCGAATGTGCCCCAAGCGGGCAGCGTATTGAGGGAGCGGCAATCTCAGCTGTGTCAGCGTGGCAGGTGCATTCCAGCCAGTGTTATAGATCCGAAAATATGGTCGAACATCACTGCGCTTCGGCAATGGTAATTGCAAAATAAATCCAAAGCGGAACGCTGTCAGGTCCACACTTACAGGCATGACACGACCGAACTGATAGGCTAGACTAGGCTCGCGCATGAGAATGGTCTTGGAAATGCGTGGATCCAAGGAAAATAACCGTCGTAACATAACGACATCGATGACGGCGGGAGACAGTTCGCCGTTAAGCATGGATTCCATTATAGCTTGTACCGACGAGCGCATATTGGCTCGAAGGATGTGATCTATTAGCTGGTGGTGCACGTGTGCGATCTCTTTGTGGTCGGCACACCTAACCTGTTCTATCATAGAGACTACCTCTTGCATGCTATGGTGTAGAAATGCGTAAATATCCTCATTTGCTCGGGTCAGCTGCCGTATGGCCTTAGTATTTCGAAAGGAGACATCGTTCGTCTCGCGCATGAATTTCTCGAGGACAGTAACCTGCTGGCGAACATTGTTGATGTGTACTACATTGGCAAAAGCCATTCCCAGGCTCAAGAAGCCTGAGATGGCACCTGCAGCGGCGGCGATCAAGCTAGCAAGGCGCTTTTCTCTACGATTCGTGAGATAGCATAGTTGTTCATTTGCAACGCAAAAAGAGTGCACAAGTAGCGAATAATAGTTAGTGTCCAATACGCCATGATAGGCGTCATATAGTTCACGTTCCAAAGCACTTAAGGTCTTATGCAGCTGTGGATATTCGGTGCAGTTGACCTTCCGGCAGCAGTCAGCGCGACATGATCCGTTCGGTTCATAAGGCGGACAGAATTTACTCACATAAGGATCGGACTTACGTTCCCAATTTCGGAGTGATAACTGCAATACCACTGGCAAATGCGTTGTCTGGTCAGAGGTAACCACCAGGCCCTGTGGCTCGATGACCACTCCTGCCTGTCGATTGACAAAAGCACCTAATCGCGAGATTGACTCACTAAATGGCGAAAGCGTTGCGCGTGTAGAGCTGAGCGCTGAGAGCCAAATAAGCAATAGAATTGTGCATACTCTCCACATACCTGAAGAATGTCCGAGGCCATGGCTCGGTGAAGAGGATCGTATCCCATTCCTATTGGGTTCCCTTTTGGTCTCGTTATTCGCAACTTTTCTCGTGGTGCAGCTTTTAGTTTCCCCGTCACTCGTTTCCGTGGCACTCGATTCAGTTAAGCATTCCTGCTGGACGGAGTCGCTGTCGGAGTTGTCCTCCGATTCTCCTTCAGATAAGTCGAGCTAAGCGGTTAATGCTGTGGTTAGCTGTTCGTCCAAGTTTGGGACGGAACAGCTGGTGTCGTCGTACGGAAACAAGCATAGTTCCGAAATTAAGTAATCCCTGTCCAACTTTATTCTAGTAGGCATGCCTCCCTCTGTCTCAAGCAGTTTAGCAATATCGGGGCAACGTAAAAGTCTCAAGCGTGCGCTTAGCAGTACTAGTCGAGCAAGTCGGTGGGTGTCGTCGTCAAATTCCATATTATCTATTGCTTGGTCAACAAAGAAGTTGATCGGAACACCGCGTGTCTCTTGGTTCCGATAAATGAATTCGATCAGGTAGGGCGCCTCGCACAAGAGGTCGTGTAACTCTAGATTCGCCTCGCGAAAAGTTTTCTGCATTCTGGCCGACTGAATTCCGACATAGAAAGGCCAATGAGGTGCAACGTATCCATCCGGGAGCATGGACGCGCAAGCAGTACTCAGCGTGCAGTCATAATTCCATCTTCCTCGTTGACCGAAAAAGTAACACCTTGAGCCTATGTCCCGTGAATCTCCCGTATGGCATTCCTGGCACTGGCGACATACCGGATCCCTACTAAACTCTACCTCGAATTCTCTCTCAATGACTTGCTGGAGCGTGCGGCCATTCACGTATTGGCCCACCAGTTCTTTGAAAGATTCCAACGAAGCAAGAGTTACGGGACCAAGATACATTCCAGTCATGCAGTGCCCGATTAGAGAAGCCATACCTAGCATATTGCTTAGCATGGCGGCGTCTCGCTGTAAGGTGGGGCGTGTACTAACTTCAAAACGAAGCTGAAATAGTCGACTCAGATTGTTTAACTGTTCCATTACGAGTATTACTCTCCGGTAGAAGAGAGCCTGCGGTTGCAATGTCAAAGGTTGTCCGAATTCAGCATTAATCTCACTAGCCCTAAAGTTAATCGGTACAAGTCACACGGCTAATCCGTTGTGCGCATTCGGTAAATTCAATACGAGGGTATTGGTAGGCTGGGGTCTCGGTATGATCCACAGACATAGTGAACTATATGTCATTCCCGAGGATTCGGTTTCGTTCCTCGTCCGTTATTGTTCTAACTCGTCCAAGTTCTATCGGCGTATTGTTGGGAGACAAAGTCCAGACATCTCCAATAGTTGTTCATCAAGGCGGTGTACTCGTTGGTCGTTAGCTTCTCGTAGGAAGTTAAGCAAATTCTCTTGTCCCATGCACACGTCCGAGTCTTCACTAGTCACGCTCACTGATTCCTCCGAATTACCCGGGGACATACTTGGTCTCCCTTCGACGGATTCCTTAGTGGTAGTACATGTTTCAGTTGGGTTACCCGAATTACCCGAGGGCATACTAGGCACCACTTCGACGGGTCCCAATATCTTGCTGGAGATGTCGAGCAACGTATCAGTGGAGCTACCTAAATTACCCAGGCGCATACGAGGCGTCCCTTCGATAGGGTCTCCATGAACGTCCTCAACTGGTGGATCCGAGCTCGTCTCGTTCACACTTTCCGTAGCGATACTGCCACTATCGCTGCTCTCACTCAGGTCGTTCCCTCCAGCAGCACCATCTCCTTCCTCAGAGCGTATGGACAATTGACTGGCTCGTAAGCTCAAATCTGATGGTGCGCGCGGTAGTTCGTTGTTGTGTCCACGACGCTCTTCCCACACCCCTTCACTATGCCACTCTCGTGCGTCAGGGCTCGGTTCGCGTCGGTACCAGTCGGCATTCGGATCCACCCAATCGGCCCAGAATTCCTCGTCATCTAACATACGTTCCTCATCCATCTCTCTATCACTGCACTCGTCATAACTATCATCAGGTTCATCTGGCGCCACAGTCACGCGGTACTCAAGGTCATTCTCTGGTTTATTTCCACCATTATCGCGCTCCTGCGGGGTACCCTGACTTAGATTACACACTTTCGCTTCGCTTAAACAGTTCGCTTCGCTCGCTACGGATCAGCGTCGTTCAAATAGGAGTTCCACCGACTCCTTCGAATCGCTCAGTTCAACTAATTCAACACAGTTAGCGCTCTCCTTTACGCTGACTTCACTACAAGATTCATTGAAAAAGCTTAACTCATTGTAAGTAACGTCGCTGCGCGCTTCAACGACGAGGGCCGCAACGGGACCCTCACAACGCGATGAACAGTCTTTATTCGCCACCCTGCCATCTACATCCCCGTACCTGGGCAGACCCCGGGCAATACTTTCAGCCCCAACGATCATACCCGCTTCATTGGCGCAATCGGCCGCGAACCCGTCGCTACCTCCGCTTGGGTACCGGTGACAAGGGCGGCCCCGGTCAGCATCATTGAAGGACCCAATAACCGTGGAACCCCTTGCCAATGAGGTCGGGAAATTCACCTCAAGTCCATCAGTAGCATACTTTGCCGGTTCGAAGTAGCATTCAATTACATCAACATCACTTCCATCATCATTTTCCAAGAATTCGCTAAGGTTACAAGCGCGTCCTAACTTAGGTAAATCAATGCACTCATACGACACACAATTCTCGTCATCATACAAGGGACGACCCGAGCGGCGATCCGGCCCACATACTACGTCATACGACCTATAATTTAGAACGGAACTAGGGCTGGGCGTCTCCGAGAGGGCCCTAACATCGTACGCCACAGCCTCCATCGTTCCTGGTCGTCCGCCGACCTCTAAAAGCTCCACGGGTGCCTCACACGGCGACCCGAATAAATCCAATTCTTCCTGAGCCATATCAACATCATCGGCTTCCCTGCCGGAATCATCAACATCAACACACTCTCTCGGATGGCCAGCCACAGAGGAGGAAAATAATAACAATGGCTCTGCAAAAACAACGACACCATCTTCACTCACAATTTCTGCAGTAATCTTCAACGAGCTGGGGGTTCCGGAATTCCCCCTTGAGGTGATTCCCTGGGGACTACCGGTTATAAAATCAACACTTCCCTTATAGTTGCTCAACCTATAATTTTATACACAACCATCCTCCATTTCTTCGCAAATTTCCATACTACCATTACTATCTTTCATCACGGTTAGAGTTCGTTCGTTCATTCCGAACCCTCGCATGGCCGGATGGTTCAATTGATCGATCCTTCGCTCGCCTCGCTGCTAGCCATTTAATTCGCTCGCGGAAATATATACACGTGGGTCAACACCCGCGCTGGGTGCATCAACACACAACACATGCAATCCCTCACCCCGATATCCCTCTTTTTGGTATTTTGTATTTTCTTTACTATATACAGCGTTAGTGAGCTCGTTGCAATATTGCTCGTCGTCAATGTCACTAGGACCCAATTCCATAAAAGTCCAGGGCTGTCCATACCCCGAACTAGATCACGGCTCCGTGGAAGACGCGCGGCATCAGCCCACGAAGTGGACGTGATCACGTTCAGGTGTCTCTCAACAAGTCCTTCCATTATCTCAAAATCATCCCGGTCATCATGTCGATTTATCAAATATCCGTCATTGTCATACTGTGGTTCGTCTGTACTCGCGATAGCATTCACTCGTCCGGTTGGTTCACTATGCCCTAGTTTACCTTGAATCATACCGAGTTCTCGACTGAGCACTTCTAATTGATGAGTGGTAGCTGGGCTTGGTTCTCTATTTCTATTACTTTGCGATGCGCTACAATTTAACTGGTATCGCCGGCGTGGCACAGCACCGCTGTTTCGGTTACCCTCATCCCGTGGGTAAAATCGACCAGGCTACTGCTGCTGGGGCCCCATGCCTCTGTTAGGTTGGGGTTGTTCGCTTTGGGCCGTTGGAATCCATAGGCCTGTGCTGGCCGGTTGTTATAGTTATCCGCTAGGCGGTTGACGGCATATTCCCCGTTTCCACGATTATTGTTAGCGAATCCAGGCGGTGGTCAGCTATATTGCGATCCTGCTTGATTTGGTCCGCTAGGCCGCATTCCAGCATTGGGTGGATTATTCCACCCGGAATTATTCCGATATCCGTTTCCGTTTTCGGCTCGCCGAAACTGCGGCGGTGGGCCTCCTCGGCCCGCATTGTAGTTATCGTTTCGAGGGTATGCAGCCACACCGTGTCTTGGTCCTTGCTGCCCTGGCTCTCGACGCGCAGCACCCGATGCGTAAACTGGGTTTGGATCGACATTGCGCGGCGGGCCATTCACAGCAGCCGGAGGGTAACGCACGTTATATGGGCATTCGGACATGACGTGTCCTGGTTCTCCGCAGCGATAGCAGGTAATGTGCGGCATCGGCAAACACGGTGGCGCAGCACGTGAGCCGGGCACAAACGGCAGCGCGAGAGCGTTAAGCTGGCGCGGATTCTCAACCCTTTTGTCAATTACATCCAGCAACCGACTTATTGTATCGCTGTTACTGTTGTTCGCCTTGCGATGCTCCTCCATCATATTTTGAAGCTGTGTGATCAGGCCTTTACCTCCTTCCTCAAGTAAGGAATTTACAGTTTTAGCGCTAGGCTTACTAGCTACTGGCGCGTCTGGGTCGGGGCAAGCAACGCTATCGTCTTCATATCGCTTAGCAACACCCACAGTATCCCGAAACGTCTCACACTCATGAATCTGGTTAAGAACTTGCCTACGCACCTCAGGTCGTAAGCCTCTTTGGAAAAACATTCGAAGCACGGTTTCCCTCTGCTCATCTTCCATGTCAGGAAAAGCGCGATCACACAACTTCTGCAATTCTAAACCGTACATTGCTACTGGCTCATTTGCTCCATGTTGTCGAGTGCACAGTCCTGATAATGATTTCTCAGGGTGTCGAGAAGACGAAAATAAAAAGCGTAAGTTGGCAACAAATCCTAGAAAACTTTGGCGTTTTCCTGGTGGAAGGCCCTCGAAGGCCTCCCTTGTCGGTCCACACAAGAGTGCTGGCACACAAATTAATTTTCGACGATCGTCAAAACCATTGGCGTTGGCGAGCCGATTATACATTCGAACCCAATCCTCGAAGTCCTGGCCTCCCGGTTTCCCATCGAAAGTCGGCATGACCCTTAATGAGATCATAGGGGGACCAGCCGGTTGGGTGGTCAGGTGATGCAGAATGGCGTTGGCAGTATTTGTATCCAGTCCAGGCGACTCGGACGTTTCTCCTCGACGGAGTTGTCCAGGGGGTGGGGGCGGGGGTGTGAGCGGTCGCTCACTAGTGCCTGCAGCACGTCGGGGCCTGGCACGTAAGTCGTCCTCCATATGTCCGTCAGTCATACCGAAAAAGTAGCCGTTTTCTAGGTCTCCGTTATGGCTAGCGTTGGAGTCCATTTACTCGATTATCTTCCTTCGGTATCCGGGTATATCAAGTGAGACCTGGTTTAGGTATCGTCAAAATTAGTTGTCGAACGAGCCTTCAGATCCTGCAAGACTTGGTGAGGCGACACGCACTATCGGTCTTTTGCAACAGTTAAATCTGAAGTACCGAGACCTTCTCTACCCAATAGAATAACGAGAAAATAAAACGCGCGAATTATTTATCAGTAGGAAACTCAACGGTCCCAATAAGCTAGAGAATCAAACTTTGCAGAAACGATCGTAAAAGGCGCTTCAGAATAATCAATTATATAACCACGCTTCGATGCTACACTACTGCACTGTGTGAGCAAAAATGCAATACCCCAAAGCCGCTATACTACCGCAACAAAAGTATACAAATGCTAAGCTAGTACACATAAAGAGGTAAATAAAAGCACAACAAATTAAAGTACAATAAAACTGAACAGTATTTACAATGTCCACGGCTAATGTTCACGTATCTTCCAGCCAGAACGTCCACCGATCGAGGCCTATTCCGAGAGCAACAAAGCGATGCGTAATTATCACCGAACAGCAGTCCGCGTTATTTCACCAGGCAGCCGAAATAACGTCAGTATTGTGACCACGTCGTCAGTCCCAACACCGTCCAACCAGTGAAATTAACACACGCGTCACGAGCGAATGGGATATGAAGCAGGACGATGCCTACGATTCGCAAATATCAAACACGTCCAGTGGTACGATGGTTACGTTAACGTTCCTGGCAGGTGATGTTTAGTCCTAGCTTCGGCGTACAAATTACCGACTGTAAAGAGGGTTGTCTATACAGATAGTCCCGAACGGAGTTACAATGCCGATATAAAGGGATGTCGAAGCAATACCGATGGAATTCAATAATAATCGTGCGACCAAGTTTATATAGTATGATAAGAAGTAACAAATTAGTTAGTTAGTTCAAGTCACGTAAGCAAAGTGATACCTGAAACAGTGCCTGTTGATTACCTGGTCTGGAGCGTTCACGTAGCACGGTATGCCCAGTAAAACCCCGGCCTACAGCCCGAATCAGTGTAAGGTTCGCAGAAGAGCACCACTGAGCGCAGAACGAAACAAGGGCAAATATACACACATACGCACAAAACAAAATTAAATAACACGAGACAATGGTAAAGACACACAAGTTACAACACCGTTCTCTTGCGAGAGGTCCGCGCAAAAATAGGAATTGAACTTATGTGAGGTGTCGGTAAAAATTTTGGAAGTTCCTACACGCAGTGAGAGTCCTCAAAATCACTAAACGAAATGGGCGCCGCAAGCGAATGCTCACGGCGTGGCCCCCAACGATGTAATAACGGGACGCAGCTGCATGGCGCAACTTCCTAACACTATGCCCATACGACCCCGGCTATCATAACCTCAAGGGTGGACCTAAGGTTTGCAATTTAGCCACTTTTCTTGGTCACACCCAAGAAGCTATGGAGCTTAGCAGGCTGCAGGCGCGCTTCACGGGGTGTGTTCGGACCCCGACCGATTGGTTGCGCGCGTGTCTAGTATCCTGGTATGATTACTGAGGCCCCCCAGGGAGGTTGACACCGAAACCTGCTCACAGGTCATAATGTCAAACCGATATTCCCTGTCCTAATCTAACGGAAGCTGCTTTATCTAGCGTGGCCTAAAGTGAAAACGCGTGATAATTGAGGTCTACTAGGTGAATTTTGAGTTACACTGAGTTTATTCCTGGTCTAACACTTTTTTCGTTGTAGCCTATGTGGCCCCCACAGGGTTCCGACATGCCCTGAAACGTTTAACGTCGGACTATCTATTTTGCAACGGACAACTTGATTGCGTTAGTAGCGAGCGCTAGAGTTTTCCTAATGAGTTTATCTCTGGCGTAAGTGTGACTATTGCACGAGTGAGCACAGAAGATAATTTTGTGGACCATTCTCGCAATAATTCCATTACACAAGTAAGTCAATATTGGCGGCGGACCGCTCGTGTCAGGGCTTGGGGCATCTGCGTCCGCAAGTCGTGGGACGAAGGGTCGGCCCGTCCACTCGGACGTCCTTATCACGCTGAGAGTTCAACAACACGGGACGCATCTAAATATTTTCAAGCGTTTATTTAAAGTTATGTACAGTGCCAGTTAATAATGGGCATTCGTTAAGGTACACGTGAAAAATACGAACGAAGACAGCAATAATCCAACAATCCGAGCATTCGTTCCTTTGTCTAGTGCAAAAGGAGAAAGGGGGTGGCGCGAGCGAAGACGTTCCTGGTAGTGCCGGACCAAAATCTCTACCCGAGACGCCTAGTGCGGAACGTAAGCTAAGTCAGCTATAGCTCGGGCTATTTGTCTGGTGTGCTTCGAAATTCGCTCTCGATAACGCGCGGCGCTACGATCACTCAATGGGGATGCCGGAAAAAGAGGGGGAAAAGCTGGGCGGAGTACTGGGTTCGTCGTATATCTGTCAAGCGAGGACACGGGAGACAAGCTTGCATCTAAACCAACAAAAGTACGACAATTCGGCTGCGAATAATTGCTGCTACAAAGGTCAGGTACAACACTGCGTCTCTGCTAATAGGGCGCAAATTATTGTGCACGTAAGAAAATGATCCAATGGTACAACTCCAAGAAGGGTTATATTAAATGAATCAATTGTGGTACAGCTAAATGTCGATATATGCATATAATTAATCAGTTATCATACAAACAGGCGAATACCAGTGTTAATAACATCATAAACAACGTACTCCGGTGGTAGACAAATGACTAGAGGCTCCATCCGGTGTGTTTTCCTAATCCTGTAAACTTTCCTAATGTCCTTATCGAGTATCTCACAACGTTTCGTCCTTAGGATCGATTTTGCGTCAATTGCCAGTTTCTCCTGTCTCTGTGTCTCCAGTAGTCCAGCCGGGAGTTTGACTGCTCCGGGTTCTTACAATTAGCGTATGGTTAGCCTATACCGGTGGGGGTCGATTTGGGTGGTAAAGTAACGGCTAAAATATGCAATACGTGTCCGGGACGCCGTTTGGTTTACTTTGAAGAGTTGTCCCTATCGACGATCTAACCAAGTGTTTATACATGCAATGGCCGTCATTATCAGTCTTTTAGGCGACCAATGTCGCTGTTCTAACAGTTTTAGAGCGAGTTATCATGCCTACTCTATTGTCTCGGTTAGGTTTGCCCTCTGGGTTGCGTTTAGTATCGAAATATGGAGTACGGGGCGCTCTGGGAATTTGTTCCCAATCTCAGCAATTTCGGTAGAATCCTAGGTGGGGGCTGGCTAGGCCTGCCGATTTGTTGCTGCGATTTGGCCGGGCAAGAGGGCGTGGGTATTCCGTCCGCGGACGCGTCTGCGTCCCTATTTTGGTTGTTGTCTCTTTGGTTGGTTTCTTTCTATTCTTTTGCTTCGTTTCCTTTGTCGTTGTTTTCTTTTCTGTCCTCTCTCTATCGCTCATCCTGCGGACTTATTGCACTATACACATTGCAGTTGTACAGTGTCTCGACTGCACTATCGAAATTGTGCAGTCGAGTTATTACTGAAATTTTACTGAATTTTGTCAGACCTCGGTGGTCGAGTGGTTAATACTGAAATTTCTGCAGCGGGCTTAATTTCCCCGTGCAGGATCGAATCTCAGAATGCGAAATTGAATAAGGAGAGAGACAGACATGGTGAAAAAGCCAAATCGGGGCGTACATAGTACATAGCCTAACGGGCAACCAGAGAAAAATTAGAAAAATACCTAAACTTAGCGATCAAGTCGCTCCAAAAAGAAAACCGTGTTTTGCACTTACTCGGTTTGGGGTAAAATGGTTCGCGAGGGGACTAGATTTTTCCTTTATTGAAATGATGGTATTGTGAGTTCATTTTGAACATTGAGCACCCTAGCGTGCCTTTGAAAGCGTTTATTGTGGCCGATTTTGGTATCTCGTCGGTTCGTTTTGGGGTGGCAGATGATTTCCTACGTACTACCAGTAGGCTTAACCACGTGTGCGTGTTATAATGAGCTTTAGTAAACTTAATAGCCTAATCGAGACAATTTCAAAGTACACTTTATGAAGTAGCATCTTTTACCAGCTCGTAGCCGGTGATGTCCTAGCTGCTGTCAAGGACTCGGGCGGTCGGGGGCTGAACTTCACACAAAGCACTAATGATTCTTATGTGATAGTCAGACAAGACACTGGTATTACTCGAGGTTAAAATAATCTGGCCACCTTTGTACGCGGCAATCACTGCAGTTAGAAAGCAAATACCTTATACTCAAATGGATATACTTAGAACTTGTTTAGTCTTTTCAGTGTTCCCCAAATTTTCTTAACTCGTCCTGATAAAGTAAATTTTGGGGCTTCCTAAAGCTCGACAGAGGCTAATCCTCCGTCCCTACTAGCGAAATCAGTCCGAACTCAAGCAGCGGCATGAGCGTCGAACGGGCCATTAACTGCAAATTGGTAAACCGTAATCATAAACAACGAAACAAATCCCTACTATGGCGTGAGGAAATTTTTCCGTGGTCGACTCAGGAAAATTCGCTAGTCCTAGCTCAAGAGCAACACATCATGTAAAATATGGACGAGAAGGTCCATTTCGATTTGTACTGCCTATGACCACGGGGAATCAGAAGGACTTCGACTTTTGTGTTCACAAGCTAACACTCCCCCGTGCAATCACTCAACATGCCCCCAAAACGGAACTCGACAGAGGAGGTTTGTCAAAGACTATGCAAAAGCGCGACACGTTGACGTGGAAAAACGGGACGTCCTCCGACTGGCGTCTACTCAAGCTACCGAGAGTAAAATCGTGCTACAGCTAATTAATTTCCGATGGTCTGTTACATTATGATCTGGGGAAAATAAACCCCCATGCACTCAGTTCTCCTCCTGACTTACAGCAGTCGGTCCGGGACAGCAATCGCTAGTCCCCTTCCGCGAGACGGAAAATGTCTACGCGGGCCCTCCAACAATCGAATTCCATTCCAAACGCAAATCGAAAAGAAAGCAAGGAAGAAAGCACGGGAAAGTAAAAGTCACTGTGAAATCACCTACAAAATTCAAGCGTCGGAGCCGGTCAGCAGAGTCGACCGAACTCCGCGCTGCCGAAGTCAAACTGATTCCCAGAGTCGACGCGGTAGTTGTCGCCTCAAAATTTTAGGCTATATTGAAGGATAGCGATTTCTTCGCCATCCAATCGGTGATGATCTTTTAACGGCCTTTTTGAGTTCAGACCCGGGCGCCCAATCGAAAAATTCCCAAGATTTTATTTTTTGACAGCTATCGTAAACCCTGGGCCCCTTTAGAGAGAGTCGGCTTCAATCGAAATCGCCGACATCAAATTTGAACCCTCCGAATACTCGGAGGTCGACCATCTGTGGAGTTTAGCCCAAATTCTAGCGAGATCTTGGACCTCATCCATCGTTACTTTTAAATTTATGTCAAACCTTGATCTAAAGATCATTACTCAGATCTCTTAAATCTCATACCTAATCCTAAATTATCCGTTAACCCCACAACTGTCCCACAAAATGGTTAGATCACCCGTCACATTTAAAATTTTAAAATCTACTTCTCTATATAAGATACTGATTAGCTGAGAAATCTGTTTTGATTTCGGGACAGATATCGGTCTTCTTGTCCTCATTTATCAAATTTCCGTCAGCTAACTCGTCGATTTAAGGCCAAATTTCTGCTATTTAGCGAGTTAGCTGACGGAAATTTGATAAATGAGGACAGGGGGTGTTCCCGAAAAAGATGAGGACGGATTTCTAGTTTTACTCCAAGTATGAGAAGTCGGACTAACGGGGCTTTTTGTGAGCAAACATGTGAGTTAACAGAATGTAGGATTAGGGGTTATGATTTTAAGATCTGAGTAATGATCTTTAAATCAACTAAATTTAAAAGTAATGAGGTTAGTTTCGCTAGAATTTGGGCTCATTTCCACAGGATATCAAAAGATTTGCAAATTTGATGTCGGCGAGAAGTTGGCAATGAACCAACTCTCTAAAGGGCCCCAGTAGCTGGGAATAAAATCTTGGGATGATTGGGCGCCCGGTATGGAGGCGAGACGTCCATCACGATTGGATGGCGAAGAAATCGCTACATCTTTCAATATAGCCTAAAATTTTCAAGGCGACAACTACACATCAGTTTGACTTGGGGCGCGCGGAGTTCGGTCGATTCCTGACCCTCGCTTGTAGGTGATTTCGCAGTGAGCTTCCCGTGCTTCTTTCTTGCTTTTCTTTTCGATTTGCCGTTTCGATGGAATTCGATTGGAGGGCCCGCGTCGAGAACTTCCGTCTCGGAAGGGGACTAGCAATTTGCCTGTCCCGGACCGACTACTGTAAGTCAGAGAGGAAAAGTGCATGAGGGTTTATTTTCCCCGGGTGGTTGACGTCAAGCGGACCCGAGTCGGAAATTAATTAGCTGTCACACGTTTTAAAATAAGTAGAACGCTAGTCAGAAGGATGTCCCGTTTTTCATGTCGACGTGTCGCGCTTTGTCTTTGACAAACCTCCTCTGTCGAGTTCAGGGGGCATTGGCGGGGGGGTGTTCCAGCTTGTGAACACAAAAGTCGAAGTGATTCCGTGGTCAAGCAAGACGAAATGAGACACTTCTCGTCCCCGTGTTCGGACCAGTGATGTGTTGCTCTTGAGCTCCAGGACTAAGCGATTCCCTGAGTCGACCACCGGAAAAATTTTCCTAGCGCTGTTTCAGTTGTTTATGATTCGGTTACGCCCGATTTGCAGTTAATGGCCCGTTCGAATTCATGCCGCTGCTCGGACTGATTTCCGCTCGTCGGGACAAAAGATGACCTCTGCTGCGAGATTTTAAAAGCCCCAAAATTTCTAGGGACAAAACTAAAATTTCCGGGACACTGAGTTCTAAGTATATCCCGATTTGAGTATAAGGTATTTGTTTTCTAACTGCAGTAGATTGCCGCGGGGTCAAAAGGTCGCCGGATTATTTTGAGCCTCGTACAGTGCAAGTGTGTGTCTCGCTGTCGCGTCAGAGTCATTCATGCTTTGTGTGAAGCCCCCGACCGCCGGTTTCTGGCGGCACCTAGACATCCACCGGCTACGACTGGTAATCCAGATTCTACTTTATAAGAATGTACTTTTAGATTGTCTCGATTAGGCTGCGTTTGAGTTCTGAAGCTCGTTGTGACGCGCAGCACGTGGTTAAGTGCGTAGTACGTAAAAATCGTCTGCCGCCCCAAAACAAACCGAGACGAGATACGAAATCGGCCACGGCAACGTTAGAAGGCCGCGTTGGGCGCTCAAATGTTAGAAAATGAACTCACCGAGATACCATTAGTTTCAAATAGAAAGGAAAAAATCTGCGTCCCCCTCGTGGGAGCAATTTTTACCCCCAAATCCGCAAAACCAGTTTTACTTTTTGGAGCGACTTGGCGTCCACTTTAGGTTTTTTTCTAATTTTTTTCTGGTTGCCCGTTAGGCTTGTGCTCTGTGTGTCAATTTGGCTTTTTTTCACCATGTCTGTCTCTCTCCTTATTCAATTTTCGCATTCTGAGTGCGAATCCTGCACGAGAAAGGTGCAGAAATTTCAGCAACCACTCGGAGTCTGACAAAATTCGGTAAAAAAATTTCAGTAATAACTCGGAGCTCGCCGGATTGCCGATCGTGCAGTCGAGACACTGCTCCTGCAATGTGTATAGTGCAAAATCAGGATGAGCAATAAAGAAGAACAGAAAAAGAAAAACAACGACAAAGGAAACGAAGCAAAAGAAGAAACCAACCGAAGAGACAACAACGAACCAAAATAGGACGCGGGGACGCGTCCGCGGGACCCGGACCCCTCGCCCCTCTTGCCGGCCAAATCGCGGCGGGGCGAGATGGGCAGGTCCCGGCCTAGGATTCTCCGCCCGAAATTGCTGAGATTGGGAACAAATTCCCAGAGCGCCGCGCTCCACTGTTGGAATCTAAACGCAACCCCCGGGAGGCAGACGTCTCGGCTACAAAGCAATCCGAGTAGGCATCGTGGTGGCTCTGAAACTGTTAGAACAGCGACATTGGTCGCCTGGAGGACTGATAATGACGGCCATTTGCATGTATAAACACTTGGTTAGATCGTCAAATAGGGACCATTTGCAAAAGTAACCCAAACACGTGCCGGACGCCTATTCATATTTTTAGCCGTTACTTTACCACCCAAAGGTGTAAGCCGTACGCTGATTGTAAGAACCCGGAGCAGTCGAACTCCCGGCTGGACTCCTCGAGGAGACACGACAGGAGAAAATTGGCAATTGACCCAAAATCGATCCTAAGGACGAAACGTTGTGAGATACTCGATAAGCATTTGCGGAAAGTTTACAGGATTAGGGAAAACACACCGGATGGAGCCTCTAGGTCATTTGTCTCCCGCCCAGAATTCAGTTGTTTGATGTTTTCCTAACAGCTAGATTGCTCACTGTTGTATGCATATATAAACATTACTGTACAATTGATTCGTTTAATATAACCCTCTTGGAGTTGTACCATTTGGATCATTTTTCTTACGTGCACAATAATTTTGCGCCCTATTCGCGGAGACGCAGTGTTGTACCCTGACCTTTGTAGCGGCAATTATTTCGCAGCCCCGAATATCCGTACTTTTTGTGTTGTTGGTTAGATGCAAGCTTGTCTCCCGTGTCCCCTCTTGAGCAGATATACGACGGACCCCAGTACTCGCCCCAGTTTTTGCCTATTTCCGGCATCCCCATTGAGCATGACGGGGATGGTTTGGTGCCCCGCCGCTACCAGGAAGTCTCCGCTCGCGCCACCCCTTTCTCTTTTGCACTAGACGAAGGAACGAAATGTTTCGGATTGTTGGTATGCCTCTCCGTTCGTATTTTCCCGTGTACCTTAACGAATGCCCAGTTATATTAACTGGCACTATTACATAACTTTAAATAAACGCTTGAAAATATTTAGATGTCGGCCCCTTCCTCCGCGCGTGAGGGAGCGTCCCGAGTGGACAGCCCGAACCCCTCCGTCCACCGGACTTGCCGAGCGCGGGTCCCGTGCCGGGGCGCGAGCCACCCCTCCGCGCCAAATATAATTGAGCTCTTGTGTAATGGAATTATTGCAAATAGTAGGCAATTTATTTATGCTCGGCTCATGCAATAGTCACACTTACGCCAGAGATTAGTTATGAAAACTTGGCGCTCCGCTACTAACGCAAATCCGAGTTGTCCGTTGCAAAATAGATAGTCCGACGTTAAACGTTTAGGGTCATGTCGGAACCCTGTGGGGGCCACCATGGTGCAACAAAAAATGTTCAACCGGAATAAACTCGGTGTAATTTCACCTAGGTAGACCTCAAATTGTAGCGCGTTTCCACTTTAGGCCACGCTGATGAAGCGGCTTGCCGTTGGGCTGCCGGGACAGGGAACATGCGGTTTTGACGTTCGTGGTGCCTGGCAGGTTTCGTGTCGACCTCCCTGGGGGGCCTCAGTAGTACCAGGACACGCGCGCGAGCCGAACACACCCCGCCTGGAGCGCGCCCCCTGCAGGGCCCCCTCCTAAGCTCCCAAGTAGGCTTCTTGGGTGTGAGGAGCCAAAAAGTGGCTAAATTGCAAAGTTCTTAGGTCACCCCCCTTGAGTTATGATAGCCGGTGTTAGGAAGTTGCGCCATGCCTGCGTCCGTATTCGTGGTTGGGGGCGGCGTGAGCGTCCCGCTTGCGGCGCCCATTTGCGGGGTTTGCGTGATTTTGAGGACTCCCTCACTGCGTCTCAGGAAACTTCCAAAATTTTTTACCGACACGCCTGAGTTCAATTCCTATTTTTGCGCGGACCTCTCGGTGTTGTTAACTTGTGTGTCTTTACAATTGTCTCATATTTATTTAATTTTGTTTTGTGCGTATGTGTGTATATTTGCCTGTTGCGCTCTGCGCTCAGTGGGGTCTCTTACTGCGAACCTTAGCCTGTAGCGGTTTACTGGGGCGTCCTTCCGTGCTCTCAGAACGCTCCAGACCCCGGTCGGTAATCCAACAGGCACTCTTTTAGGTATCACTTTTGCTTACGTGAGTTGAAGTTTGACTAACTAATTTGTTACTTACTTTATCATACTATATAAACTTGGTCGCACGATTATTATTAGAAAATTGCCATCACTTTGGAGACATCCCTTTTTATATCGGCATTACGTCCGTTTAGGGACTATCTCTAGTCGAGACAACCCTACAGTCGGTAATTTGTACGCCGAAGCTAGGACTAAACGTGAGCCAAATTGCAGAACTTAGGGTTAAGAACCATCGTGCCCACTGGACGTGTTTGATACAAATCGTAGCATCTGTGCTTAGGTGTCCCCCGGTCCCGTCGTCGTGACGCCCCTGTGTTAATTTTCACTGTGGTTGGACGGTGTTGGGACTGACAACGTGGGGGTCGCCCCATCCTGACGTTATTTCGGCTGCGTAACGCAGACTGCACTTGTTCGCATCAATTCATTACGGCGTCGCTTTGTTGCTCTCGGCGGGGGCCTCCGATCAAACATTCTGACATGAACATTAGCGGTGGAAAATTGTCTTTAATTTGTTGTGCTTTTATTTACCTCTTTATGTGTACCTAGGCTTAGCATTTGTATACTTTTGCCGTGGTATAGCACAGTTTTGAGATTTTTTGCTCAGCAGCAGTGCAGTAGTGTCGAAAGCTCGGTGGTATGATTAATTGATTATTTCTGAAGCGCCATACGATCGTTTCAAAGTTAATTCTCTAGCTATCAAACCATTTCAGTTTTGCTATAAATAAATAATTCGCGCGTTTTGATTTATTCGGTAATTATTATTGGGTAGAGAGAAGGTCTCGGTACTTAGATTTGGCTTTTGTCAAAAAGACACCGACACCTCGCGCTCCCAGAATCTGAAAGCTCGTTTAGCGACTATTTTGACGGAGTACCGTAAACCAGGTCTCACTGAGAATAGTACCCGGCAAAAATGTGAATAGTGGGGTGAACCCCGAGAACGCTAGGCCGGGCGGGGTTTTGGAAAACGGCTATTTCGGTATGACTGAGACGGACATATGGAGGACGACTTACGTGCCAGGCCGTGCTGCAGGGCCTAGGTGAGCGACGGCTCCGCCCGCCCCACCCCGTCGAGAACGTACCGAGTCGCCTGGAGCTGGATCCCCCCCCCCCCAGACGCCATTCTGGTGCAGCCTGGGCCGCCCGGACCCAACCGTGGTGCCCCCTATGGTGCTCCGCTAAGTACCCGACTTTGGATGAGACCGGGAGGCAGGGACTTCGAGGATTGGGGTTCGATGAGTGCGCTCGCAACGCATGTTTTGACGATCGTGGAAAAGTAATTTGTGTGCCACACTTCTTGTGTGACCGACAAGGGGTTCGGAGAGGGGCCTTCCCGCCGGGAAAACGCCAAACTTTCTCCAGAATTTATTTGCCAACTTACGCATTATTTTCCGTTCTCTCGACGCCCTGAGAAAGTAGTTATCAGGACTGTGCACTCAAAGCAATGAAGAGCAAATAAGCCGGTTAGTGTACGGTTTGATTAGGAGGTTTATTGTGATCGCGCTCCTGACATGAAATGGCGAGACCCGTCCCCTTCGAATGTTTTTCAAAGAGGCTTACGACCTCGAGGTGCCCGGTGGCGAGGTCTTAACCAGGATTAAGAATGACCTGAGACGTTTGCGGGATACACATTGTGGGGTGTTGCTAACGATTAAAAACATTCTGCCGACCCGGTCACCACTAGTAAGCCTAAGCCTAAAACTGTAAAATTATTTTACTTGAGGAAGGAGGGTTAAGGCCTGATCCGCCCACTTTGGAAAACTGTGGAGTGGAGGAGTCGCAAGGCGGAACAACACCGATTACGATGCGTCGGTTGCTGGATGTAATTGACAAAAAGTTGGGGTCCGCGCCAGGTTGGGCTAAGCCTCGCGCTGCCGTTTGTGCCCCGGCTCACGTGCTGCGCCACCGTTGCCGATGCCGCACGTACCCTACCTCTGGCTCCGGACGCGTGATGTCGAATGCCGTGAGGCGTGCGTTCTCCGGCTGCTGGTGAATGGCCCGCCGCGCGGGATGTTGGACCCAGTTTACGCATCGGTGCTGCGCGTCGAGAGCCAGGGCGGCGGAGCCAAGAGACGCCCGCTGTGGCTGCATCCCCTCGAAACGATGACTTCAATGCCCCGGGGCCGGAGGGACCGCCCGCCGCAGTTTCGGCGAGCCCGAAAAGCGCGGGAACAGATATCCGGATAATTCCGGTGCAAAATCCAAAATCCGGCCGAATGCTGGAATGCGGCCTAGCGGAGCCGAGATCAAGCAGGAATCGCAATATGGCCCCCTGGATTCGCTAACAATAATCGGGCGGAAGAGTGCGGGACCCCGCCGCCCCTAGGCGTGAGGCGAGGAGCCCCGCGCAGGGCTTATGGGGTCCGACGGCCCCGACTTCCCCCCCGCCCCGAATTTGAGCGGACAAGTGGGCCCCGGCGGCGGTAGCCTGGGTGCTCCTACCCACGGGATGAGGTAACCGAAAAAACGGGGCCCCGTCTGTTGCCGCGCCGGCGGATTAGGGCCCCGGTTAAATTGTAGCGCGTGGTGGCAAAATTGAGAATGAGACCAAGCCCCACTCCCGCCGTCGTGGAGGTGCTCCCATCGAGAACTGCAGATCTCGTGGTGGGAGGTGAACTAGGGGCGTGGTGGGACCCAACGACGAGTGAAATATCGGTTACAGACGAACCACAGTATGACGGATATTTGATCCAAATCGACATGATATGAGCAGAAATGATTTTGAGATAATGGAAGGAACTTGTTGAGAGACACCTGAACGTGATAAGTCCACTTCCATCATGATGCCGCGCGTCTTCCACGGACGGTATTAGTTCGGGGGTATGAAGCAGCCCCTGAACTTTTATGGAATTAGGGGGGATTCCTAGGTGACCGTAAACAACGAGCAATATTGGGCGGGGCTCAGCGTCTACTATGACGAAAAAAAAATACAAAATACCAAAAAGAGGGATATCGGGGTGAGGATTGCATGTGTTGTGTGTTGATGCACCCCAGCGCCGGGTGTTGAGCCCACGTGCTCCGCGAGCGAATTAAATGTACCGTAAGAGCGAGCGAAGTGGATCGATTGAACCGGTCCCGGCCATGCGAGGGGTTTTTCGTGGGACGGAACGAACGAACTCTAACGAGATGAAAAGATGCATTAATAATTAGTTATCGACAAAGAGAATGGAGGATGAGTATAGCTGTGGAATTATTAGGTTGAGCAACTATAAGGGAAGTGTTGATTTTATAACCGGCAAAAACCAGAGGCCTAGAGGGGAATTCCGGGAACCCCAGGCTCAAAGGTACTGCAAAAATTGTGAGATAAAGATGGTGTCGTTGTTTTTGCAGAGCCATTGTTATTTATTTTCCCTCCTCTGTGGCTGCCATAAAAATATGTTGGTCTTGGTGATTCCGGCAGGGAAGCCGATAATGTTGATATGGCTCACTGAAGAAAATTGGATTTATTCGGGTCGCCGTGTGAGGCACCCCGTGGAGCTTGAGGTCAGCGGACGACCCGGGACGAATCGAAGGTGTGGGCATTCAATGGTTTTCGCCCTCTCGGAGACGCCCGGCCCCTCGTTCTAAATTATCGGTCGTATGACATCGTATTGTGGGCCGGATCGCCAGTTCGGGATAAGCCCCTCCCTTGTATAGGATGACAAATATCCGTATAGGTGGTGGTACCAGTTAGAACACGGCTGTAACCTTAGGCCGAATTCTTGGAAAATAGATGATGAAAGTGAGATGTTGATGTAATTAGGAATGTTGGAAATTTCGGCAAAGTATGCTACTGATGGACTTGAGGCGGATTTCCCGACCTGGCAAGGGGTTCACGGTTATTGGGTCCTTCCGAATGATGCTCGGGGCCACCCCTGTCGCGTTCAAGCGGAGGTCGCCGACGGGCAGATTTCGCGGCGAATTGTGCGCCAATGGAGGCGCGCTGTGAGCATTTGGGGCTGAAAGTATTGCCCGGGGTCTGCCCAGGGTACGGGGATGTAGATGGCAGGGTGGCGAATAAAGACTGTTTCGTGCGCGTTGTGTGAGGTCCCCCCATTGCACCCCTCATTGCATTTAGCGAACGACATTACAATGAGTTAAGCTTTTTCGATGAAAATCTTGTAGTGAGAAAGTCGTTTAAAGAAAACGCTGAGTGTGTTGAATTGAGTTGAACTGCAACGATTCGAAGGAGTCGGGTGGAATTTCCTATTTGAACGACGCTGATCCCTCCACGACGAACAAACTGTTTTAGTTTTCAAAAACGAAAAATATAATCTAGTCGGTACCCCGCAGGAGCGCGATAATGGGTCAAAAAGTGGGGGGAACCAGAGAATGAACTGGGTGCCCGCCTGGTGTGCAGGATGAACCTAATAATAGTTTCTGACGAGTGCATAATGAGAGAGAGATGGATGAGGAACGTATGTTAGATGACGAGAAGAGGGAGTTCTGGGTGCCGACTGGGTACCGACGCGAACCCGGACCCTGAGCGCACAAAATCAGCACATAGCTGGAGGGGTGTGGGAAGAGCGTCGTGGACACGACCGACGAACTACACACACACCCATCGGATTTGAGCGCGAGCCGTCAATTGTCCATACGGTATTGGGGAAGGAGAGAATCGTGCTGCTGGAAGGACCTGAGTGAGAGCAGCCGATTGGTGGCAGTATCGCTACGGGAAAATTGTGAACGAGACGAGCCGGATCCACCCAGTTGAGGACGTTCCATGGAGAGACCCTATAAAAGGGACGCCTCGTTTGGTAGACGTTAGGTAGCTCCACTGAATTTCGGTCTCGACATCCTCAGGGGCCTTGGGAAACCCGTCGAAATGGTGCCTAAGTCTATGCCTAGGTAATTCGGGTAACCCAATTGAAACATGTATTACTACCACTAA
>JASANE010025848.1:0-41357 GCA_030248225.1 Trileptium ribeirensis
AACAGGATACAGGTGTTAACACCAAAGAGGGAATTTAAACAGCTATTAAGTAACTCTCCAGTTTACTAAACAGCTGCATCGCTTAGTCCAAAATGAATTCGAATGAAAATCAATGAAGATGAAACAGGATACAGGTGTTAGCACCAATGTAACTGCACAGCTATTTAGTAACTCTGCAGTTTGCTAAACAGTTGCATCGCTTAGTACAAAATGAATTCGAATGAAAATCAAATGAAAATGAAACAGGATACAGGTGTTAACACCAAAGCAAATTCACAGCTATTAAGTAACTCTCCAGTTTACTATGCGTCGCTTAGTCCAAAATGAATCTAGAATGAAAATCAAATGAAGATGAAACAGGATACAGGTGTTAACACCAAAGTAAATTCACAGCTATTAAGTAACTCTCCAGTTTACTAAACAGCTGCATCGCTTAGTCCAAAATGAATTCGAATGAAAATCAAATGAAGATGAAACAGGATACAGGTGTTAACACATTCCCCATCAGAATGCCGATCCAAAAAAATTCCAATCAAAATCAAATGTGAACACCAAAGTAAATTCACAGCTATTAAGTAACTCTCCAGTTTACTAAACAGCTGCATCGCTTAGTCCAAAATGAATTCGAATGAAAATCAAATGAAGATGAAACAGGATACAGGTGTTAACACCAAAGTAAATTCACAGCTATTAAGTAACTCTCCAGTTTACTAAACAGCTGCGTCGCTTAGTCCAAAATGAATTCGAATGAAAATCAAATGAAGATGAAACAGGATACAGGTGTTAACACCAAAGTAAATTCACAGCTATTAAGTAACTCTCCAGTTTACTAAACAGCTGCATCGCTTAGTCCAAAATGAATTCGAATGAAAATCAAATGAAGATGAAACAGGATACAGGTGTTAACACCAAAGTAAATTCACAGCTATTAAGTAACTCTCCAGTTTACTAAACAGCTGCATCGCTTAGTCCAAAATGAATTCGAATGAAAATCAAATGAAGATGAAACAGGATACAGGTGTTAACACCAAAGTAAATTCACAGCTATTAAGTAACTGTCCAGTTTACTAAACAGATGCATCGCTTAGTACAAAATGAATTCGAATGAAAATCAAATGAAAATGAAACAGGATACAGGTGTTAACACTAAAGTAAATTCACAGCTATTAAGTAACTCTGCAGTTTACTAAACAGATGCGTCGCTTAGTCCAAAATGAATTCGAATGAAAATCAAATGAAGATGAAACAGGATACAGGTGTTAACACCAAAGCAAATTCACAGCTATTAAGTAACTCTCCAGTTTACTAAACAGCTGCATCGCTTAGTCCAAAATGAATTCGAATGAAAATCAAATGAAGATGAAACAGGATACAGGTGTTAACACCAAAGTAAATTCACAGCTATTAAGTAACTCTGCAGTTTACTAAACAGCTGCGTCGCTTAGTCCAAAATGAATTCGAATGAAAATCAAATGAAGATGAAACAGGATACAGGTGTTAACACCAAAGTAAATTCACAGCTATTAAGTAACTCTCCAGTTTACTAAACAGCTGCATCGCTTAGTCCAAAATGAATTCGAATGAAAATCAAATGAAGAAGAAACAGGATACAGGTGTTAACACCAAAGTAAATTCACAGCTATTAAGTAACTCTCCAGTTTACTAAACAGCTGCGTCGCTTAGTCCAAAATGAATTGGAATGAAAATCAAATCAAGATGAAACAGGATACAGGTGTTAACACCAAAGTAAATTCACAGCTATTAAGTAACTCTCCAGTTTACTAAACAGCTGCATCGCTTAGTCCAAAATGAATTCGAATGAAAATCAAACGAAGATGAAACAGGATACAGGTGTTAACACCAATGTAAATTCACAGCTATTAAGTAACTCTGCAGTTTACTAAACAGCTGCATCGCTTAGTCCAAAATGAATTCGTTGAATTATGGTTTTTTGCTGGATCACTATGGCTTTGATTTTTATTTGATATTATATGGTTTGTGCGATATCCATCGAAGCTGAACATGTTATTGATAACAATGCAGAGGTATCGATGGGATTGGAAATCGGGTACAAGGCGTAATGGGACCACTTTAGCAAAAGCATGTTTCTCCACGAAAACTCTTCAATTGAATTATAAAATTTACTTCTGGAGTTCATTATTCCAATATTCCAATATCATACCCGCACGTGATAACATAATCCTCACACAATTTCAAGTCATAAATTTCAGACTTTAGCATCTATTTTTTACAAAATATGAAACTCTGTAAAATAACGATTGAAATTATTTACATATTAACATAAAACATTGTAAAATTTGTTTTTCGGACATATTTACGTTATAAAATTGAATCATACCAAGCATACATTGTGCTGATCCTGTGTTATTGACTAGTATTCAACCGGTTATATCTAAGGGAAACCAAATGATATTTACGACTGATTTGAATTGAAATTAACAAATACAACATAATTGACTATGTTTTGTAGAATTATGTAATATTTAAATATGTTATAAATACTATGTAACATAGCTACATTATCTAACCATAATATTATAATTATATTTTAAAAATATATGTGCAATATATTTAAAAATATAATTATACAATATTATAACACAATATGAATATATAATTGTGTTGTACAATATTTACTGAAATTCTTTAGCGTCTATGATAAAACCAAAAATTCTCCAAGTCTAAACGAATTTTTATGAGCGACAAAAATATTATCGTACTGTTCCTGTCCCTCAGCTTTGACAGGATTGAAAAAGTGCCTTGTAAAAAATATTCAGTTCCCAATGAATACGTTATGCCATAAAATATACAACCTTAGTCTGAAAGGATAAATAGTTGTTCTATTTTGTTTATTTCTCTGTTACACTACGTGTGCACGTCTGTGCTGCGTCTGAAACGAAATTTTCAGGTGCTCAGAATTTTTCGTATTCTTGTGTATACCGCGCACTGTCAAGTACGAATCATTGTGCCTGAATTGCGCAAATTATTTTATTACATTAACATTACATGCGTTTTTCATATTGCAATATGCCAAGAATTAGAAATATCGCCGAAAACATGCCGATAATAGTATAAAAGCACCCTGAGTTTTGTGATTTAATATTCAGAACTAGTTACACTGTAAAATTTGGTGTATTGTACGTTTATTGTGTATTACTTTAACAATGAAGGTTGCACTCTCATTAGTTATTCTTTTCGGTGTCGCGTTGCTAGTGGTAACCACGGGTAATGTTTGCATTTAGTTATTACAAATTTATCAAAAGTTTACAAGTATGACTTATTTGAAAGATCTGCACCACATAATGAGCCAATTATGCATAATATTTAGACGTTTTTGTGCGATGAGACAGAGTACCTATCATAGGAAATGCAAAGTTTCTTTTTTTAGAAAAAGCTACTGCATATCAAATCATTTTACACGTGTCATACAATTAAAAGCCCTCGTACTACCGTTAGTTATTTGACATGTCAAAGAGTTTATTGTACAAAGAATTTGGTCAGGTAGGATGCCATTGAGCAGATGCGTACACTTTTTATGTAAACCATAATTGAACACGATTAATCTACGTCGGCAGATTATACCAGGTTTATCTCGTACTCCCGCTGTTTTTCGCGCCAAAAATATGGAACCCATGTTAAAGTAAACAACTGGAACGAAGTGTGCTCTCTTATATTTGCACTAATGTAGCGTTAGAAATTTCTCACGGTAAGCGCTCCTCTATTTCTCAAACAACCTAGAATACAGCCCCAAGTTTTTGTGGCAGTATCACCAATTAACTACATAATTAGTGCAGGAATATCAGCAATCGGTTAGTTGCTATTCCAAGTGTAATCTTTTTGGTTATTTACGCTTTGATAACAGCAAAACAAGAAACTTTAGTAGCTGATACTCCTGCAACATTTGGAGTATCTTTCTACAACCTTAGGGAAGTGTGAGGTCGATTGAACCATCACGTAAGGTAAAGAAAACCAATAAGTCTGATAGCCATGATAATCTATAATTTTTATCATGAGATCTCAATATGCCTTTTATATCTTTCTCTAAGGCGCTTGTACCGCTACCGCTAAACCGACACAACGGTAAAGTTCAAAATGTATATTTTATATTTCAGATGCAAATTCGACACCTGAAATGTCAAGTACTCCTGAAGGTGCGTTAATTTGCTTATATGCTATGCTAATCCTTGTAATGTTAATAGGTGAAGCCAAACGTTTGTTATTATTTTCCATAGAAACGATTCCTGAATAAAATATCATTACAAACACATTCCGATCATATAGTTCGAATCTCTACATTATTACTTGAACTCGTTTTATACGCTGTAAGAAGTGTTGATAACTCCATAGTATAAAATTGACGCACAACATAAAAATATTAATTATTTGTAGAAGTTACGACCACAACAGCACAACCTCCAGCACCGACTACGACGGCGGCGCCCGAACCACCAGCACCGACTACGACGGCGGCGCCCGAACCACCAGCACCGACTACGACGGCGGCGCCCGAACCACCAGCACCGACTACGACGGCGGCGCCCGAACCACCAGCACCGACTACGACGGCGGCGCCCGAACCACCAGCACCGACTACGACGGCAGCACCCGAACCACCAGCACCGACTACGACGGCGGCACCCGAACCACCAGCACCGACTACAACGACGGCAGCCGAACCACCAGCACCGACTACAACGGCGGCACCCGAACCACCAGCACCGACTACGACGGCGACACCCGAGCCACCAGCACCGACTACGACGGCGGCAACCGAACAACCAGTTCAGACTGAAGCACCGAAGACTGATGCTCCGTGTCCAGCTCCAAAAAGCTCATCGGAATCTAGTGGTAAAGTGACATTTATTGTAGCCGACATTCGCTTCCTTTGGTCAAAGCAACTATTTAGGCGATACATCAAAACTGTTCCGATTCATCATATCTCAATTCACTACAGGTGCTGTTTTGATTAAATTGATAACTGTCAATGTGTTAGCTCCTGTTAGCATTAATAGTTGGCTTCTTTATAAAATCTAGACCGCCGTATAGCTATATGAACTAGTAATATTTATGCACATAAACTCAGCTGTCGATCAGTAATTACAATAATATTTGTTTGGGGTACCGTACGAAACCATTAAACACAGCGTTATAATATTCTGAATTACGACTGACTTCGCCAATAATTTTTGCCATTTGTGTAAAAATTACATGAGGGCGAGAAAGCTGCGTGTTGAAAGCAGTTGGCTTTGTATATCGCAGCAAATACGTTGTACGATGTCTGAAGTCAATACTTAGAATAAAAATTTCCTGTTCCAAAACTGAATAAATAATCATTGCTCTATTGCCTTAATTTAGAAAGCAAATCGCGTTCAAGTAAAAGACGTGGAAGACGTTTGGGACATCGAAACCGTAACAGACGGGGAAGAAGACGAAATAATAGGCGTCGTAGTCGAAGTGATTGAAGCTATTAGGCCATGCGAAGAAAGATGTTAAATCCTAGGATGTGAAATGTTTTTGCAAAGAATTCGATTTCTGGATTGTGGATCATATCATTTAATGTCAAAATATATCTAACAATGCATGTTAATTAATAAATTTTAAGATTTTTCTACTTTCTTTACAAAATTTTAATGTGGTGTGGCCTTGAAGGTATATTTTAGGTTGTAAGCACTTTCAGAGTTGTTTGCTAAATAGCTGAACTAGCAGTATTCCTTTTGACTATAACGTTTGCATTAAACTCAGAGATAACACTTTTACACACAAAAGATGCCTTAAAATGGCATGTGCTTAAATAATGCACGGAAAAGAGAATATTTGCTGCCGTTCGGAGCAAATACATAGGGAAAGTTGCTCGCACTATATTGATAGCTGATTTGACAAAACAAACGAACAGTTGATTAATGTTACATTGTATGTTACAGTATGTTACGTATGCATTTGCTCGTAAATAAAAAATTTTGGTCGATAAACTGTGGGTCTACGGTTATCCAGCAGTGAGGTTAACGGTTTCCAACATACACCCACATATTTGTTATCTCTGCTTTCTAAGAAGTTATTATGTGTAGAGTAAACGGCAAATGTCGTGCAGTATTATATAATTTTATGAATTGCGAAAAATTAATTTCTTCAAATGTCTACATTTCAAAATTTCAAAGCTTCACTCCTGTTGAATACGTTAGAGAAGATAATGCTGTGATAGTTCAAAAGAAATACAGAGCTATGTATAAGAACCCCGTTGCTTACAAAATGTTTAATGCGCTTTTACGTAATCAAGATTTAGACTAATGGGCGTTTACGTTATATATGACCCACATGTGGAAGTTTTGGCTCCCCTGCGCGCCTCTGCCACCATCCATAATGTGGTTTCTTGGACACTATGGTGTTTCAGGTGGTATTTCAAGATAGTAAATTTAAGTAGTGTCCTTAATAGTCCATAGTAGTGTTGAATAAAATTTCTATGGTGTCAGCTGCACGATGTTGGTATTTAAATACTTTATATAATGTTTTTTGTGGATGAAGTTATTGACACCATCAGTAATAAACCATAAGCACCTATAGTTAAGTTTATGGTGTCTCATACACCATCTATTTCATTATTTAGTGTAAGTACACAATGTAAACCACTGTATGATGTGGTCTAAGTTATTATCGGACAAAACTTGCACATGTGGGGTCCTTTATACGTAAGCGCCGCATAATGGTTTGTCACTTTGATTTATATTACATGTAATATGATTTGTTCGATATCAATAAAGACAGAGATAATAAATAAGACTGCATGTGGGTGCGACCATGTGGACAATGTTCAGCAGCTGCATTGAGAACCGCTTCATAAAATCAAGTTTGTTACTGGCGTAAATGCTTCAAGTTTCATGAGCCTTGTTGCAATAAAAGACGTTCTATGTTCGTTGCTATTCAAATACCAAAAAGAGCATGACAGCGCAATATTTACACAGTTTCATATGTGAGACTTTACTGTTTACTTTTTTAAGACCCAAACAGTTAAAATAGTTTATGTTTTGCATAAAAGGTCGTAGATGTTATTTTTGGAACCTACCTATCTAAAGAATTACTTCGTATTGCTAGCATGTTAGATAAATGGTACTATTGTAATGAATCCGAGTATTCCACTATTTAGGAATAAAGATGTAGACTGACGTTTATAACAATATTTAAGTCACACAAATTATAATAGTTTTAATTGATTTAGTAAAGTTTAACGTTATCAAGTAAACAGTATTATTAGTAAAGAGCTTTACAAAGTAACTAGTAATAAACAAAAATCAACTGCCAATCTAACTAAGAAAGCACAGCCCACGTTAAAGAGTATTAACTATTCCAGAGGCACCTTCGAGCTGGGGATAGACTACTGTTCGGTGGGGGGTCGGCGTTTACTGCCTTAGGGATCCGGTGTATCAGGGAACAACCCTTCCTACCGTCCCAATGATCATGTAGAGTTAAATTTGCTACATTCTTCCGCTTTGTAAAGAAAGTACGGAGTTCTTCTAACGACTATGTGCCTCGGGTAAGTTTCCTTTATATCCCAATTTATTCCAATCTGTATATCTTATCCATGTTTTATGGAAATTTCATTTGGTATTGAAATCATATTAAAACGTATCATTGACAACGTAGCAAAGTAAAATAGCGCGTTATTATATATAGTTGAAACGAGCAAATCGTTACAACAACGTCAACATTGGATCGTTGTATCCTAGGAGCTAATAAAGATCAAAATATATATGCTATTCGAGTTTCGAAAAGTTATCAACTTGAAATTCAAAGTGTTTCAAAACGACACGTCTTCGCTACTTGGACCATTTTCTTTGCCACTGAACGTGCCGCTAACTAACTGCCAGAAACTGCCTGCTAACTTAATAATATTTACAATATCTGAGCACTAATCAATTATTCCTGAAAGTTCACCTAACAATCCAGTATCAGTCATTTTCGCAAAATCACAACATTTGACCTCCGTACATTTTGCCGCATCTAGTTGCAGTTGTGCTTAATTGAATTTCGCAACAGATTTCGGCATTAAACATGGATCAAACAGCTGAATTGGCAAAATTTTAGCTATGAAAACCTTACAGTTTGGTTGATTATCAATTGCTTTGTTAGCTGCTCTCCAATAAATGTTGCAATTACTTTTACAAGGTTGATAAATACGATTAGAATTTATCGCCACATTGCGTGTGCGTCCATGTAAAATGATGATTGTACCATAAAGTACTGTTGCGTGCAATATTTTGAAAACACAGTAAAAATCGCCATAATAATACAAAACGCATTTGTATGGGATCGTATCTGCTTTTAGCAGATGTGCTATCTTGACAGCTAACTCATCACCAATAACCAATAACTATTTTGAACATCACCTAATACTGTGTTTCTTACCATTGTTTTGAGTTTGATTTTGCAGTGCTCATTGCTGTTTTAGGATTACTTATGTTAATTATAGCTTACTTTTCTTCATCGTATCCACGCATGTATATTTCTGGGAACTGATATGCGTATTCAGCAGTAACCAGCTCTATCCCAGGATGAGTGACTGAATATTTGAAAAGCTTTGAACAGAAATCGGGTTTCGTCGAAATGTTGGAATAAATTGGCCAGACATTTCAAGAACTTAGGAGTCATATTTGAATCCCAAATCAAGATAGAATGTAAAATACACCAGAGAAAGGCGTGAAAATATAACTGTGCACTTAGATTTAAGAGGTTATGCTGCATTTCAGTAGGCAAGAGCAAATGCAATGTTTTGCATTTTTGAGAACGATAGAATAACACTTCGTCACACATCGCGGAAGGACTAATGGCACCGTTGGGAACTGTTATTTCAGCTGTTTGTATTACTGATGTATTGCTTGCTATTGTTGCAGAATGGATGGTTACATTGCTTGGCTATAACTGATGCTTTATCATCGCTTTTAAATACTGTTGCGTTTGAGTTATTGGCGTTACTTCTGATTTCGGTAAATGAGGATTCAGAAAAGAAAATAAATGTTACTAAATTTTACTATTTCTTTATAATATGAATATGGAGCGAAAAGATATTTTATCGTACGCTATAACATGATATTACGACTTAAGATTCTAAATCGGATCCTCATAGGTTTTACGAGTGCAATGTTCGTCTGCTTAGGTGGTAGATGGCTTCATCCAAATAGTCGGGTAGCGCCAGGAGGGGGTTAGGCCAAGGGTAACCAGAAATTTTTCCTCTGCTCCACAATTTTTCTTGATAACTTCCTCTTTTCACCGAGGTCGGTGACAGACTTTCGTTTCAAATGAGTTTCAGTTTCTTGTTTCTCTCTACTGTTTTTCAGACTACCGTGTTTACGTTTTCGGTATAATAGTAGGAAGGCTTCCCAGTCTGCGCGGACGGGTTGCCCATATCGATCGGACCTTAGGCGCGTTTTTTGGTTTCGCACATTGCTAAAGCTTGCGCTAAGTGTCCGAGATTTTATTAATTTGTTCGCATTTCAAACTTCTTTTAGCGACCCGGCTGGTTCCCCGGTGCCTCGTCCTAGCACGGGACGGAGCCTGGTTACGACTCACGATTTTGCTAGGAGTTGGCGGAGGATTGTCACTGTGGAGTTAAGCTTGTTTAACTTCTGCTTGCTTTTGGTTCTGAAGTTTCTCAATTGTACCCTCGATCATTTATATGACGTTCGCGCTGGGCTCGCAAGAGCACCGCTTGCTTTGAGTTATAGGCCACAGTAGGGCAAAGCCAGACTGTATAGGCACCAGTGGGGCAAAGCCTGACTGTGCGAGCACTACAAACTATACAAGCGATCGACCGCTTCACTTGTCTTGGACCCAGAGACACAATCCGCGCATGACCAACAATAACCATAGGTGTTCTCGGCCGCATCTATTTTGTCGTGTCAAATATTCCGTACAAGTGCTGGCCGGCTTCATCTGACCACGCTATTAAAACTCTAGTGCTCGTTGTCAATATATTTCGTTCGTAACGTACCGCTATATATGTCTACGATCAGCCACAAAATCAGCTTCATCAATAATATTCACACAGGCAACCGTACTGTTTACGTGCATCGTCACTTATGTAGTTTGATACCCGGTTGTGTTTTTTCCCAGGCGAGCGATCACTTGTGTAATCCGATACCGAGTTTTGTTGTTTTTATGCTTGTATGATAATGCTTATAATGCACAAATGCCTTAGGTAAATAATGATCATAGCTTTTCCCAGTGATCAGAGCTGTCAGAGGTGAACTTATCGGTATCGATAACTTTGATCTGCATTACTTCGCGAGCATTGAAACTTATTTGGAATTCATGATATCACGGCATGGTCTTGCTTACTGGGTGGCTACCAGGGCGCCCCCGGGAGCAGCCTAAGGCGGGCGTATGGGGTGAACCATCCCGGCGTTACCAAGCTCGACGGTGATCCATACCCGGGGACCTATATCAGCCACTAGATAACGTAGGCCGTATACGCACGGGGGTCATGCCCAGGAACACCAGGACCAGGGGGCGGCAACTCTCTTCTGCACTGAGCCCATCCCTGGGGGCAATAGAAATAAAAAGGGGGTGCGGAGTTCCTGCAGGTAGAGGTTGGGCAGCCCGCGTACCCCGTTACATATACATAAAGTAATATATAAATTATTTATTGCCATATATTACGTTTTTCATATATAGAAGCTAATATATATTTGAAATTAGCTAATATAAATTATGTATATTAGTTTATTTGAAAATTAATTACTTTGGATTTGATTTGAATATGTCTAGGAACTGCGAGAGCACACTAGTCAGGTATCTCCTTTAGCAGTTTCTGCAGGAACTCGCGCGCTATGCATTATACCACGCGACTGATACAGCGCATGTCCATAGGTGGTTGTTTCCAGAAACTTTTCATTCTTGTAATCAGTGAACCAGATTCTAACGAGAAATTGAAAATGGGTAAACTGCAGTAATGTGGACGCGATTGCTTATTAAGCATATGCTACTTTGTTCTAAGATATCTTTTAGGGAGAATTGTGATGAGACCTCATGACAGTATCGAACCGGACGCAATGCTTGCTCATATTTGGTGGAGAAAATGCACAGCGAAAGCACCCCACGTTGAGTGACAAACGTGATACTCGTGATATATTAACTTATATATACATTAAAGCTTATATGTACTTATTGGTTTATAAGACATAGTTTTCAAATATGTTCCACCTAGTTCTCACACGCTTCTAAGATATTTTCATTGTCCGCCACATAATGATACTTTATATATCAAATTGAATTGCTGTACTTCAAAACAAATCAACATGGTGGTGCCTACTCTCTGAGCTCGTACTTGTAAAATCCTGAACCAAATATATAAACATCTGAGCAGTTACTTCAGCTTTTGATATTTCACCACCTTGTTTACTTAATGTTTACATTTACTGAAATTCTTTAGCGTCTATGATAAAACAAAAATTCTCCAAGTCTACACGAATTTTTGTGAGCGACAAAAATATTATTGTACTGTTCCTGTCCCTCAGCTTTGACAGGATTGAAAACGTGCCTTGTAAATACTTAGTTACCAATGAATACGTTATGCCATAAAATATACAACTATAGCCCTAAAGGATAAACAGTTATTTCATTTTGTTGATTTTTCTATTTCACTACGTGTGCACGTCTGTCTTGCATCCGAAACGAAATTTTAAGGTTCTCAGAATTCTTCGTATTCTTGTTTATACCGCGCACTGTCAAAAACGAATCATTGTGCCTGAATTGCGCAAATTATTTTATTAAATTTATATTCTGTGACAGACAAATAGATTTTTATTACATGTTTTCATATTCCGTTATGCCAAGAATTAGAAATATTGCCTAAAACATGCCGATAATAGTATAAAAGCACCCTGAGTTTTGTGATTTAATATTCGGAACTAGTTACGCTGTAAAATTTGGAGTATTGTACGTTTATTGTGTATTACTTTAACAATGAAGGCTGCACTCTCATTAGTTATTCTTTTCGGAGTTGCGTTGCTGGTGGCAACAACAGGTAATGTTTGAATTTAGTTATTATATATTTATCAAAAGTTTACAAGTATGGCTTAATTAAAAGAGCTACAACACATAATGAGCCAATTATACATAATAGTCAGACGCTTTTGTGCGAAGAGACGGAGTACCTATCATAGGAAGTACAAAGTTCCTTTTTTAGAAAAAGCTACTGCGTATAAAATCATTTTACACGTGTCATGCAATTTAAAGCCTCGTAGTACCGGTAGCTATTTGAAGGGTCAAAGGGTTAATTGTAAATAAAATCTGGTCAGGCAAAATGCCAATGATCAGATGCGTACACTTTTTAAATAAACCATAATTGAACACGATTAATCTACGTCGGCAGATCATACCAGATTTATCTCATACTCCACCAGTTTTTTGCACCATGAATATTGAGCTCATATTATAGTAAACAATTGGGCTCGATAATATTCTCTCTTATATATGGACTACTCTAAGTTTGAAATGTCTCACAGTAAGTTTTTTCTATTTATCTAACAAGCCAGACTACAGCCTCTAGTTTTCTTGCAGTAGCACCAATAAACCATACGATCAGTGCAAGAATACCAGCGATCGGTTAGTTGCTATTCCTGGTGTAATCTCTTTGGTTATTTACGATTTGATAACAGCAAAACAAGAAACTTTAGTAGATGATAATCCTGCAATATTTGTAGTATCCTTCCACAACCTTGGGGAAGACTTAGGTCGATTTCACCATCAAGTAAGGTAATGAAAATCAATAAGTCCGATAGCCATGCTAATCTATAATTTTTATCATAAGATCTAATATGCCTATTCTATATTTCTCTAAGGCGCTTGTACCGCTAAACCGACACAACGGTAAATTTCAAAAATGTATATTTTATATTTCAGATGCAAATTCGACACCTGAAATGTCAAGTACTCCTGAAGGTTCGTTAATTTGCTTATATACTAGTGCTTTTTATGTTAATAGCTGAAGTTAAACCTATGTTATTATTTTTCATAGAAACGATTCTTGAATAAAATATCATTACAAACACATTCCGATCATATAGTTCGAAATCTATACATTATTTGTCGCTTCAACTCGTTTTATACGCTGTAAGAAGTGTTGATAACTCCATAGTATAAAATTGACGCACAACATAAAAGTATTAATTATTTGTAGAAGTTACGACCACAACAGCACAACCTCCAGCACCGACTACAACGGCGGCGCCCGAACCACCAGTACAGACTGAAGCACCGAAGACTGATGCTCCACCTCCAGCTCCAAAAAGCTCATCCGGATCTAGTGGTAAAGTGACATTTATTGTAGCCGACATTCGCTTTCCTTGTTAAGAGCAACTTTTTAGGCGAAACATCAAAACTGTTCCAATTTATCATATCTCAATTCACTACAGGTGCTGTTTTGATTAAATTGATAACTGTCAATGTTTTAGCTCCTGTTAACATTAATACTTGGCTTCTTTATCAAACCTAGCCCGCCTTATAGCTATATGAAGTAGTAATATTTACGCACATCACGTCAGCTGTGCATCAGTCATTACAATAATATTTGTTTGGGATACCATACCAAATCGTTAAACACAGTGCTAAAATTTCCTGAGTTGCGAGTACTTCGCCAATAAATTCTCCATTTGTGTAAAAATTACATGAGGGCGAGAAAGCAGGATGTTGAAAGCAGCTGGCTTTGTATATCGCAGCAAATATGTTGTACGATATCTAAAGTCAATATTTAAATTAAGAAATTTTTGTTGCAAAACTGAATAAATAATAATAATCGCTGCTCCATTTTCTTAATTTAGAAAGCAAATCTCGTTCAAGTGAAAAACGTGGAAGACGTTTGGGACATCGAAACCGTAACAGACGGGGAAGAAGACGAAATAATCGGCGTCGAAATCGAAGTGATTGAAGCTATTAGGCCATGCGAAGAAAGATGTTAAATCCTATGATGTGAAATAATTTCGCAAAGAATTCGATTTATGGGTTGTAGATCATATCATTTAATGTCAAAATATATCCAACAATGCATGTTAATTAATAAATTCCGCATGTTTAAGATTTTTCTACTTTCTTTACAAAATTTTTAATGTGCTGTGGCCTTGAAGGTATATTTTAGTTAGTAAGCACTTTCAGAGTTGTTTATTAAATAGCTGAACGACCAGTAGTCCCTATTGACTATAAACGTTTGTATTAAGTTCATTTTTACACACAAAAGATGCCTTAAAATGGCATATGCTTGAATAATGCACTGAAATAAGAATATTTGCTGCCGTTCGGAGCAAATACATAGGGAAAGTTGCTTGCACTATATTGATAGCTAATTCGACTAAACAAACGAACAGTTGGTTAACGTTACATTGTATGCTACAGTATATTACGTATGCATTTGCTCGTAAATAAAAAAATTTGGTCGATAAACTATACGTCTACGTTTATCTAGCAGTGAGGTTAACCGTTTCAACATACACCATACACCCACATATTTGTTATCTCTGATTTCTGAAAAGTTATGTGTAGACCAAACGGCAAATGTCGTGCGGTATTATGTTATTCTATGAATTGCTAAAAATTAATTTCTTCAAATGTCTACATTTCAAAATTTCAAAGCTTCACTCCTGTTGAATACGTTATAGAAGATAATGATGTGATAGTTCAAAAGAAACACAAAGCTATCTATAACAACCCGTTGCTTACAAAATGGTTAATCAGCTTTTACGTAATCATGATTTAGACTAGTTCGGCGTTTACGTTATATAGTACCCACGTGTGGAAGTTTTGTCTCCCCGACGCGCCTCCGCTACTGTTCATTATATGGTTTATAGACACTATGGTGTTTCTGATGGCATTTTAAGGTAGTATGCTTAGGTAGTGTTTATAACAGTATGGTGTTGACTACGCCATAAAATTTGTATTGTGTCAGCTACACCATGTTGTTATTTAAATACTTTATATAACGTTTTTGTGGAAGGTGTTCTTGACACCGTCAGTAATAATGAATTGCTAGATTTTGCAACTATAGTTAAGTTGATATTGCGTCGTACACCATCTATTTCATCATATAGTGATGGTACACACCGTATACCACTGGATGATGTGTTCTAGGAGGACAAACTTGCACATGGGGGTTCTTTATACGTAAGCGCCGCATTATGTTTGGTCACTTTGATTTATATTACATGTAATATGACGTGTGCGATATCAATAAAGACGGATATAATGAATAAGACTGCATTGTGGGTGCGACTATGTAGACAATGTTCACCAGCTTTATTAAGAACCGCTTCATAAAATCAAGTTTGTTGCTGACAGAAAACGCTTCAAGTTGCATGAGTATATATGTAATAAAAAACGTTATGGAGTGTTCTTTTACGTTCGTTGCTATTCAAATACCAAACAGAGCATGACAGCACAATATTTTCGCAGTTTCCAAAGCTACTTCATATATCGAACTTTACTGCTTACATTTTATCGCCCGAGCAGTTAAAATAGTTTATGTATTTTGCACAAAATGTCGTATAGATTGTTTTTGGAACCAACCTATCTAAAGAATTAGTTCCTATTGCTAGTATGTCAGATAAATAGTATTGTTGTAATGAATCCGAATATTCCACTATTTAGAAAAAAGATGTAGACTTACGTTTATAACAAATTTTAAGTCACACAAATTATAACAGCTTTAATTAATTTGACAAAGATTACATTATGAAGTAAACAATATTATTAGTGACGAGCTTTACTGAGTAACTAGTAATAAAACGAAAATAACTGACAATTTAACTAACAAAGCACAGCCCAAGTTAAAGAGCTTTAACAATTCCAGAGGCATCTTCGAAGTGGGGGTAGACTACTGTTCGGTGGAGGGGCTCAGCGTTTTGTGCCTCAGGGATCCGGTGTATCAGGGAGCAACCCTACGTACCGGCCCCATGAGCATGTATAGTGAAATTTGTTTCACTCTTCCGCTATATAAAAATAAGTACGGATTTTCACTAACTGTGTGTCTCGGGTAAGTTTGCTTTTTAGCCCAATTTATTCCAATTTGTATGTCTTATCTATATTTTATCAAAATTTCATTTGGTATTAAAATGTTATTAAAACGTAAAACAGTGTAGTTTCCAAAAAAAGTAAAATATGACCATATCGTGTGATTATATGTAGTTGAAACAAGTAAATCGTTATAACGCAGTCCAGATTAAATCATTGTATCCTAGTAGCTAATAAGGGTCAATGTATAAATATGCTATTCATGTTTCAAAAAGTTATCAACATGAAATTCAAAGTTTTCGCGAACAGTGTACATGTTGGTCTAGAAAAGATATTTCGCTGTGTGTTTTCTCCACCAAATATCAGCAACCATTGCATCCGATGCTGTCATGAGATTCCATCAGAATCTTCGCTAAAGGATATCTTAGAACAAAATAGCATATGCTTAATAAGCTATCGCCTCCACATTACTGCAGTCTGCCCATTCTCAATTTCTCGTTAGAATCTGGTTCACTGATTACAAGAATGAAACGTTTATGGCAACAACGATCTGCGGATCTGCAGTGTATCAGTGGTGTGGTATGCACAAGCGGGCGAGTTCCGGCAGAAACTGCTAAGGGAGCTACCTGACGAGTTCCTAGACATATTCAAATCAAATCCAAAGTAATTAATTCTCAAATAAACTAATATTATACATAATTTATATTAGCTAATTTCAAATATATATTAGCTTCTATATATGCAAAAGGTAATATATATGGGATTAGGTAATTTATATATTACTTTATGTATGTATATAAAGAAAAATATATAAATAATTATCCAAGTTTCATATGCTATTGTATGCAGCTTCTTTTTCATAGTGCCCTACCATCTCAGCATCTGCGCCTAACAGTAGAGATATCAAGGATAACGTCCTTCAATAGGAAGTAATCTGTGCTCCGAATACAAGTTGGAGACATTGATTAATGGCCTTAGTGGGTTTAAATGGTCGTACATCCATTCCTGTTCAAATACTATATTATACAAATAACAAACACCACTGCGATCGTTAGGTTTCCAAAAAAAACGGGGTTTTACGACTTTTGCTGCGTAATGTTAAAGCGTTTATTTGAGGAACAGACATGCTTCAGGTTGAATGTTTGCTGTTATGGCAAATGATCAGTATCACGCAAAAACACATTTATGCTCTTCTAATAATTATATGCAGCTTTTACCGATAACACTGAAACAATATATCACTTAAATCAAAAATACGGTGACCCAATGTTCGCAAAATCAAATGTGTACACCATAATCTAACGTTGCTACTATCTGGTAAAGTATGGCGTTGAGATAGTTCTGCATTTCTGGTGCACTATCACTCCTGCACTATGTATACTTCTCCCAAACTCATCATGCTCACAGTTGAGGTTTTGATTTCTTCCAAAAAGACATTATTATATTGTAAGAAACGTAATTTACAGTTAACCAGGCACGATAATTTCTTTCAACGCAGTGATTCACAGCACCGATTCATCACGTAATACGTGAGGGCAAAGTGTCTAGTAATTTCGCGTTGTAGCAATAAATGTACCACATTATTCCACTATTTTTAGCAACATCAAGCAACTTGTTCGATGCAAAATTTTAGCGTATGAAATTCATCGTCTATATTTTATAATCCATATATACTGCTGCTCATTCAGCTAAGGGGTGACCTAGCGAAAACAGTTATTAAGTAAAGCATACAGTTCAACGCTCGCTTGTCACACGGTGTATTGAAACAGATGATCTTTTCTATTATCTGGGTTGGGTCGTTGCAGAACTGTATTGTATAACCTTATATCGAATATTGAAGCAATGTTGTTTTAGCAATGATTTTGTCTTCAGGCTTCTCCATTATTCCTGATGAAGCAGTCAGTCTATAGTGGAAAACCGTCCACGTTTAACTGGCGTTTGATTTTATGTGCTGTTTAGTATTCTATTAAAATAATGAATATCAATTGTATTCATTAATCACATAGCCTAATATTTATAGGCTTTAACATGCTTGCCTAGCATTTCGAGCTGAAGGTTATGATTTGAGTGTACCTTTTAGAAGCAACTTCTCGCTAATAAATTGAAGGCTTGAAAATATTCAATGTAAACATTTGAAAGTTGAAAGTAAATGATTTTCGATTTCGATTTCGATTTGAAAGTTGAAAGTAAATGATTTTCGATTTCGATTTGGATTTGAAAGTTGAAAGTAAATGATTTTCGATTTCGATTTCGATTTGAAAGTTGAAAGTAAATGTTTTTCGATTTCGATTTCGATTTGAAAGTTGAAAGTAAATGATTTTCGATTTCGATTTGGATTTGAAAATTGAAAGTAAATGATTTTCGATTTCGATTTCGATTTGAAAGTTGAAAGTAAATGATTTTCGATTTCGATTTAGATTTGAAAGTTGAAAGTAAATGATTTTCGATTTCGATTTGGATTTGAAAGTTGAAAGTAAATGATTTTCGACTTCGATTTCGATTTGAAAGTTGAAAGTAAATGATTTTCGATTTCGATTTCGATTTGAAAGTTGAAAGTAAATGATTTTCGATTTCGATTTGGATTTGAAAGTTGAAAGTAAATGATTTTCGATTTCGATTTGGATTTGAAAGTTGAAAGTAAATGATTTTCGATTTCGATTTGAAAGTTGAAAGTAAATGATTTTCGATTTCGATTTCGATTTGAAAGTTGAAAGTAAATGATTTTCGATTTCGATTTGGATTTGAAAGTTGAAAGTAAATGATTTTCGATTTCGATTTCGATTTGAAAGTTGAAAGTAAATGATTTTCGATTTCGATTTGGATTTGAAAGTTGAAAGTAAATGATTTTCGATTTCGATTTGGATTTGAAAGTTGAAAGTAAATGATTTTCGATTTCGATTTCGATTTGACAGTTGAAAGTAAATGATTTTCGATTTCGATTTCGATTTGAAAGTTGAAAGTAAATGATTTTCGATTTCGATTTGGATTTGAAAGTTGAAAGTAAATGATTTTCGATTTCGATTTGGATTTGAAAGTTGAAAGTAAATGATTTTCGATTTCGATTTCGATTTGAAAGTTGAAAGTAAATGATTTTCGATTTCGATTTGGATTTGAAAGCTGAAAGTAAATGATTTTCGATTTCGATTTCGATTTGAAAGTTGAAAGTAAATGATTTTCGATACGATGATTCGATACAATAAAAAAGCTGCAAACACATCTTAATCAGCCAAAAGTTTATGTAGAAATATGTTCATACTGTGCATAAATATTTTACAACAATCACAAATCAGTGCTGCCACAATATTTATCTGGGAAGTGTTGGATTATTTCCAGATTTCGGTGAACAAGGTTTAAGTATTTATTCTCCAATTTGTATCAGATTCTTTTAATCGAATATTATAGTCATAAAGTGATCTTATAGACCAAATAATACTCTCACAGGTGAGCTTTCAGCTTAATCATCGCAAAATGAAATATTACAATGTACCAGGGCATTACTTTACTTTGATTTTGCAACCCAAGCAATGGAACGACCCTTTCTGCAACAATATCAAGCAATACATCAGTGATCCAAATCGTGAAAATAACTGTTTCCAAAGTCGGGATCACTCGTTTCACGATGCGTGATGATTTATATTATTCTATCGTTTTCGAAAAAGCAAAACCGTGTGTCTGCTGGTGCCTACTGAAATGCAGGATAACGTCTTAAATTGAAATGCACGGGAATAGGCTCAAGCGTTTTAATGTCTGAAATGATGTTATTGCAGCTAATAAAATATCTCTTTGCTATTCTGTTGTTTTATCAATTGCGCTCTCATTTTTTAATTTTATTCTATTATTTTCATTTACTTATTTTTACTACTTTCTTTTCTCTTTCCATATTAGATTCTATCTTACACTTTAGATTGACTTCGGATTCAAATATAACGCTAATATCCGTGAAATATGTCGATAATTTATTTCAACATTTCAACAAAAGCCATCTTCTTGTCAAATCTTTTTTTAATGTTCAATCAATCATCCTGGAATAAAACTATTTTCTGCGGAATACGTTTATCAGTTCCCAGAAGTATACATACCTGCTTAAATGGCAATGAGCATTGGAAAAACGAACTCAAGCAAGAAAGTATTACGTAATGTTCAAAATAGTTTACCAAAAATTCTACAAAGCTCTTGCGAAAGAATTGTAGGAAACGGCACCACATTTTCTTACTAAAAAATACCTAATCCTTTTTGAGGTTGATAGCTCTTAGTATCAACCTATTTTCGAACAGGTTGGAAATCGTATTTATCAACCTTGTAAAAGTAATTGTAACAATTATTCTAGAGCAGTTGATAGTGGAATTTGTAATCAGCCAAACTGTAAAGTTTTCATAGCCAAAATTTTGGCAATTCAGCTGTTTGATCTATGTTTAATAAGGAAATCTGTTGCGAAATTTAACTAGGCACCGCTGCAACTATATTCGGCAAAATGTACAGTGGTGAAATTTTGTGATTTTGCGAACATGGCTGATATTTAGGTGAACTTTCAAGAATAATCGGTTCGTACTCAAATTGTGTAAATACAAAGGCGGCTTATGACGTCCAGTTAACGGCATATTCACTGGTGAAGCCTAATGGAGGTCCAAGTAGCCAAAGTGTGTGATTCTGAAACGCGTTGAATTTCATGTTGATAAATTTTTGAAACATGAATAGCATATATACCTTTATCTTTGTTAGCTACTAGGATACAACGATTCAATTTAGACTGTATTATAAGGATTTACTCGTATCAACTATATATAAACACACTATATGATCAAATTATACTTTGCTTTGAAGACTACACTGTTTTACGTTTTAATATGATTTTAACACCAAATGCTATTTTGATAAAACATAGGTAAGATATTTATATTCGAATAAATTTGGCTAAAAATGAAATTTACCTATGGCACATAGTTGTTAGTAGAAATCCATACTTATTTTTATATACGGGGACGAATGTAAGAAATTTAACAACATGTAACGAAGAACAATCGAACGTAAGGTTTTATGGTTAATTCAACACTCTAGACTCTTGGAAATGTCCGACTGTCGTTACGAAAAACGATGAACTCAGATGCTTTGATTCAATATGCTGCTTAAACCAAATCAATGTCAAGTACTCAAATTCAACTATCAGCCTGGCCTTGGCGTCTAGGCTAAAATACTATCACTGTCTATGCGTGTATACACAAATAAACGCGGCTTCAATATGAGTAATCCCTGTATATGTACTGCGGTTTAAAATGAACAACTCCAATTGAAATGATGAGCAAGGTATGCACGTACAAAATCCACAACACAGAATCCACCAAACTGAATAATCAGTAAGATCTTTAAACACAAAAAACAAATATTTGTTAAAATATCGCAAAAGCGAGCACATGCTCTTTAACACTCATCATCATGCCGCAGTGCCGCTATCTTTACTTCTTCACACAAATATTTTTAAATAGATCGCCCGATGTCCACGAAAAGCGCGAATATCCATAATAATCGAAAAATACTAGGATGGTGAGACGCCGCTGTGCGAGTAACCGATAAGTAGGGATGCCTCTATGCCGTAATAAAAATGACATGAATTCCAAACTCCTTTTAAGCTGCTAGGGAGCAGAAGTAACCTGTTAATACCACCGCAAAGTCCAAACCTTATAAGACTGACTTACAATAACCGCAGAAGAAATCACTAGAGAACGTCCAACCAACGAACAAAACTCTAAACTGTCGCGCAATAAACAACGAATAATACTTATGAACAGTTGAAGTGAGGCTAAGCAACAACTGTATATCTTTCTCACGGTACAACAAGAATGAAGCTGAACAATGACTGTCGAACTCTATGACGCTAGAACTAAAGTGAGGCCTCGAACAGAGCTCGTACTGACTTAAATACCCTAAGCTTCAACTAACCTAAATGTCATCTCTAAGTGATTTGGAAATTCAGGAAACAGTTTGATTCCGAGAAACACTAAACTATTAATAGCAAAATGTTTTGACTTATCCTGATTAGGCAGCATCAAAACAGTACAAGTGTAATACAATTTCACGGCGATACAGACTAGTAATTGATCAATGACAACCTACAATTTTTTAACCAACAACAAACTCAGAATTATCTTATTTCCACGCAACAACAATTTAATAATAACACCATATCTTCTCAATTGCGAAAGGGAATCAACTTTTGACTAACGACCCTCTAATTCGCCCCGCAAGTCTAAAAAAAATTCGTAGAAATATAACTTCCGCCCCATTGTTCAGAACGTCAAGCGACCGACAGGACAGACGCGAACGATAGCCTTACTAAAACAACTTTTTTACATATAAAGATGCGCTGTCACATATAAAAACAAATGCACATACATACAGTGGTACCATACACATGAATTTCCTTTAATATAATATCGCAAAAGTGCTCATGCGAGCAAATAAATTTCAAGAAAATAGCGTAGCAATAGTGCAGCTTTCACAGAAAAATGCGTGCAGAAACCGGGCAGTTTTGTCTCTTACGGCCGTCTGTAAGAGACAAAAATCTCTTGAGACTGGCTGTATAATATTTTAGTTTCATACAGATAGCTATAAGACACTTTTGTCTCTTATAGCCAGTTGTAATATATTTTAATAACTTACAGACAACGCTAAGATCTTCTAAGAAGTTGAACTAGACGAACGGTCGTTAAAATTTTTACTCATTTATCTGAGCAAAAAATGCCCCAGAAGCAAAGCTAAAGTAATAGTGCGATTACAACAAAAATATACTGCACGAGTAGTTTTTTAAACAGTTTTTGATTGCCACTCCACTAATATAAAACAAGGGACATTAAAACAACACGCCCTCTAACAATAGTGTAATGTCGTGCACCGACAGCTTATGGGTTCAAAGATGATTTTGTTAATGTCTGATAGGACTTAAAGAAATCTAAGACTTGTTTTAAACGAAGGTTAAATGACAATAATTTTTTAAATATCTAATGCCAGTATTTATCTATAATACATATACTCCATCTGCAACAAACTCTACTGGGTGAAGACTTGATGAGGGCCATCAAGATCAGCACAGTAATTAATGGTTTTTATAATGATTGCTGAACAGACAACGTAGAGCATAAAGAAATCGGATTCTGTTATTTGATTCTGATTTACACTACCAATCGAGCGACATACATGAAGCAGAAAACCTAGATTTTTAACCATAAACACAATTTAGGCACATGAGTTATAGCACTAATTATTACGCGAACACGTAGAAGCTACAAGCGGCCCTATTCAATGCTTTTCAGCACAGTTCATCTCATAACTACTACGGTATAGCGCAGAAAACAATGAAAATGTAACATGTGTACGCCTGCAAGATACATGAAAAAAGACTGTGCAAAAAAATTCTGCAAAAAAGCCTCGATGCATCAGAAACAAACATAAAATGTTTTGTTTGCCGAGGTAAAAATATATCATAATCTTAACCGGTAATGTAAACTCGTGATATTGCTTTAATGGTTGATATAATTCTAGCTGCAGTTATAGATATACCTTTCGTACAGCGATTATGGCAAAAAACTGTCTGCATTCAACCATAGTATGAAACGATACCTACATATAAATTCATCAAAAATATATATAATCACAAGTGCTCAAGATGCCTCGACTTGGGGGCGGATGGTTCCCGAGAGCAGAGGCAGCTCATTGATGACGGGAGGTAGGGTAAGTAAACTTGGAATAGGGGCTCAGACACACGACCTCCTGCCTTTGGGCCCGCATGCTCGTGCTCGCTGACTGCGCTACTCCTGCCTGACTACGCAGCAATCATACAACAGCTTTTAGACTTAGTAGTTAGTTCACAAACTGGTTCAGGTCCTCTTGTTACAAACACATCCTCATGGGGACGGTAGGGAGGGTTGGTCTATGATACACCAGATCCCTAGGGCACGAAACGGTGACCCCTCCACAGAGCAGTAGTTTACCCCCACTCTAAAGGTGCCTCTGGAATAGTTGGTGCTCTTGAACTTGGGCTATGCTTTCTTGTTTAGATTGTCAGTTGATTTATTACTGGTTGCTCAGTAAAGCTCTTTACTAATAACACTGTTTACTTCATAATGTCAAACTTTATCTAATTAATTAAATCTGTTATAATTTGTGTGACTTAAAATTTATTATAAACGTCAGTCTACATCTTTATTCCTAAATAGTGGAATACTCGGATTCATTACAATAGTACCATTTATCTGACGGACGTACTAGCAATAGGAACTAATTCTTTAGATAGGTGGGTTCCAAAAACCAACCTATACGATCTTTTGTGCAAAATACATAAACTATTTTAACTGCTCGGGTGTTAAAAATGTAAGCAGTAAAGTTCGATATATGAAGTAGCTTTGCAAACTGTGAAAATATTGTGCTATCATGTTCGGTTTGGTATTTGAATAGCAACTAACGTGGAAGAACACTCCAGAAGGCCTTTTATTACATATAGGCCCATGCAACTTGAAGCGTTTCCGTCAGTAACAAACTTGATTTTATGAAGCGATTCTCAATGCAGCTGGTGAACATTGTTCACATGGTCGAACCCACATGCAGTCTCATTCATTATGTTTATTGATATCGCACAAGTCATATTACATCTAATATAAATCAATGTGAGCAAACATTATGCGGCGCTTACGTTATAAACGACCCCCATGTGCAAGTTTGTTCCCTCATAGTCTAGGCCACACCAACCAGTACTATACGGTGTGTACCATCACTATATAATGAAATAAATGGTGTACGACGCACTATCAACTTAACTATAGTTTCAAAATCTAGCTATTCTTTATTACTGACGGTGTCAAGAACACCTTCCACAAAAACATCATATAAAGTATCTAAATAACAACATGGTGTTGCTGACACCATATAAATTTTGTGGTGTAGTCAATACCATACTGTTATGGACACTATACTACCTATGTATCTTAAAATACCATCAGAATCAGCATAGTGCTCAAGACACCATATAATGGATGGTGGCAGAGACGCACAGGGGAGACAAAAATTTTACATGGGGGTCCTATATAACCTAAACGCCGTATTAGCTCAAATCATGATTACGTGAAAGCAAATATACCGCGGATTACACGTTTCGTAAGCAAAGGTGTTGTTTTAGCTAGCTTTGTATTTTTTGGACTATCACATTATCTTCTCCAATGTATTCAGCAGGACTGAAGCTTTGAAATGTAGACATTTGAAGAAATTACCTTTTTAGCAATACATAGAATTATATAATACTGCACGACATTTGCAGATTACTCTACACGTGATAACTTCTTAGAAAGCAGAGATAACAAATATATGGGTGTATGTGGGAAACGGTTAACTTTACTGCTAGATAAACGTAGACGTACAGTTTATCGACCGAATTTTTTTTACTTACAAGCAAATGCATACGTAACACACTGTACATACAATGTAACATTAACCAACTGTTCATTAATTTTATCAAATCAGCCTTCAATAAGGCGCAAGCAACTTTCCTTATGTATTTATTCCGAACGTCAGCAAATATGCTCTCTTCAGCGCAGTAGTCGGGCATATGCCATCTTAAGGCATTTTTTGTGTCTAAACGTTTTATGTATTTATAGTCAATAGGACTGCTGCTCGTTCAACTATTTAGTAAACAACTCTGAAAGTGCTTAGTAACTAAATATATCTTCAACGCCATACCAACTTAATAGGTTTGTAAAGAAAGTAAAAAAAATTAAACATTCTGAATTTACTGATACGCTTTGTTGGATATATCTTGACAATATATGATGTGATCCACAATCCAGGAGTCGAACTCTTTGCAAAAATATTTGACAGCCTAGATTTAAACATGTTTCGTCGCATAGCCTAATCACTTTGATGTCGACGCCGATTATTCCCTTTTCTTCCCCGTCTGTTACGATTACGATGTCCCAAACGTCTTCCACGACTTTCACTTGAACGTGATTTGCTTTCTAAAATAAGTAAATGGAACAGTGATTATTTATTCAGTTTTGGAGCATGAAATTTTTATTCTAAATATTGCCTTTAGATATCGTACAACGTATTTGCTGCAATATACAAAGCCAACCACTTTAAACTCGCTGCTTGTTCGCCTTCATGTCATTACTACACAAATGTAAAAATTATGTGAGAAGACAATCGCAAGTCGGAAAATTATAACGCTGTGGTTGATGTAACGGTTCCGTACGGTTTTCCCAAAAAAAGGTTATTGTAATGACTGGTCTACAGCTGAGTTGCTGTGCATAAATATTACTACTTATATGTGTACAGCGGTCTAGATTTGAAACCAACTATTAATACTAACAGGAGCTAACACATTGAGAGTGATCAATTCAACAAAAGCAGCCCTTGTAATGAATTGAAGTATAATAAATTGTAGCAGCTTTGATGTATCGCCTAAATAGTTTCTTTGAATTAGGAGAGCAAACAGCCACACACTTGGGATGAGTTTGGTTAATCTTATAAATTTATGTGTTATCGACTCGGCATATATTTGTCTTAAAGAATCATCAGTGGTCTAGCTACACCAGCAGTAGAGAGAATCATGTGAAATTTTTACACATAAATCAGAAACATCACATTTCCTGTGTGCGAAAATAGCGAAAATATTCAGACAAAAGGCAAAAATTGTTCAGACTTAAATTGAAATTTTACTTTGGCTGCTCACAGAAATGAAATACTAAGTTATCGCCACCTCTAGAACTATAAGCGAACGTAGGTTAACTAACTGCAACTGCAATTTAATTGTTATTGTCTCAAATTTTACCATCTATTCATATATTTAGTGAAGCCATGAGTTTAAAAATTAATCTCAGCATATGTTGTTAATGTTGGTCATATTGTACATTAGAATATATTTTGTAATTTCTTAATTCGTTGGTGGGTAATTAAAGGAACATTTAATACTACTGTTTCAGGAAATTAAACAGTAAATGTTATGTGCGAGCAAATTTAATGTATACCGTTTGCATCGGAGACAATGATTTCCAGACAATAATATGTGTTTCGCCCGTGGAATTCATCACTTGTATAATGTGTTTATTTGTTAAAATATTCAATTCAGACGTTAGGATAGTGTCATACCTTAATCATGTGGACCGCAGGTTATCTCTACTAAAATACCAGATTTTAACGAATACGGATCACTGTGACGGTGAGGCACTATAATATCTGTAGCACTTCTTGATTCAAACCAGTACTAAAAACCGTAGGCTCATTAATTCATGGTCATAAACATAATAGTACAAAAATGATGAATGGTGTGAATAAACACATTATACAAGCATTATAGTTTGAAAATGTTCACGAACACATTGGTGCTATAAAGCACAGGGGCCGAATTACATTCGCCCGAAAAACATCGAACTTAGATACGGCTATTGAAATCCACGTTTTGTTATCTAAAAACGTTTTGTACATGCTGTAGAAAGAGGATGGTTGGGAACGCATCTTAAATTTACTCTTGTATTATTTCTGTTCATCACCAAAAGAATTTAACTACATACATTTCTGTAAATATTTTATGCAGGATTGCTATTTACTATCTGTATGACATTTTCACCCTGCTAGTTTCCGCAAAACATAAAAGACTTTTTCTTCTATAGGGTTAGTTAGTTCTTGCGTTGATACGCCGTGCTTTGCTACTGCTGCTTATATCCTAACATATTCATATTTTGCTGCAATATGACGCTAAATTAAATCAGCAATTAGGGCTACAATAAATGTCACCTTACCACTAGATTCCGATGAGCTTTTTGGAGCTGGAGGTGGAGCATCAGTCTTCGGTGCTTCAGTCTGTACTGGTGGTTCGGGTGCCGCCGTCGTAGTCGGTGCTGGAGGCTGTGCTGTTGTGGTCGTAACTTCTATAAATAAATATTTTTATGTTGTGCGTCAATTTCATGCTGTGGAGTTATCAACACTTCTTACAACGTATCAAACGAATTAAAGCGATAAATATAATGTGTAGATTTCTAACTATAGGATCGGAATGTGTTTGTAATGATATATTATACATTTATTCATAATAGTTTCTATTAAAAATAATAACATAGGTTTAACTTCAGTTATTAACTTTATAAGCATTAGCATATAAGCAAATAAACGCACCTTCAAGAGTACTTGACATTTCAGGTGTCGAATTTGCATCTGAAATGTAAAATATACATTTTGAAATTTATCGTTGTGTCGGTTAAACGTTACAAGCGCTTTAGAGAGCTAAATAATAAGCATATTTACATATCATGAAAAAATTATAGATATGGATGACTATCAGACTTACTCATTTACTTTAGATTACGTGACGGTGCAAACGACCTCAGAATACCCAAAGTTGTAGAAGGATACTCCAAATGTTGCGGAAATATCAGCTGCTACCAAGGTTTCTTGTTTTTATGCTATCAAACCGCGAATAATCAAAAATTTACACCAGGAATATCAACTAACCGATAGCTGATATTCCTGCACTAATTATATGGTTAATTGGTGAAACTGCCACAAAAACTTGGGGCTGTATACTGGCTTGTTGGAGGAATAGAGGAAGGCTTGCTGCGAGAAATTTCTAACGCTAGATTAGTCCAAATATAAGAGAGCACACTTCGTTCCAGTTGTTTACTATAACATGAGTTCAATATTTTAGGCCCGAAAAACATTTTTCGCCGTTAGATTATTTGTTGTCAATTATGGTTCACTTAAAAAGTGTACGGATCTTGTCATGGCATGCTGCCTGACCAAATTCTATCTACAATAAACTCTTTGACTCTTCATATAACTAAGTACTAGGAGGGCTTTTAGTTGTCTGACATGTGTAAAAGATTAGATACTCAGTAGAGCTTTCTTAAAAAGGAACTTTGCACTACCTATGACAGGTAATTCGTTTTTTCCCTCAAAACGTCTAACTTACCATGCATAATTGGCTCATTATCTTTCAATAGTTCGATGCTGTAAACATCTGATAAATATATTATAACTAAATTCAAACATTACCTGTGGTTACCACTAGCAACGCGACACCGAAAAGAATAACTAATGGAAGTACAACCTTCATTGTTCAACTAATACACAATAAACGTACAATACTCCAAATTTTGCAGCGTAACTAGTTCCGAATATTAAATCACAAAATTCAGAGTCCTTCTTAAGTGTTATCGGCATGTTTTCGGCGATATTTCTAATTCTTGGCATATTGCAATATGAAAAAAGCATGTAATAAAAATATTATTTGTTGTCACAGATATAAATGTAATAAAATAATATGCGCAAGTCAGACGCAATGAATCGTTTTTGACAGTGTGCGGTATACACAAGAATACAAAAACTTCAAAGCACCTGAAAATTTCATTTCGGACGCAGCACAGACGTGCAAACATCATAGAACAGAAAAATGAACAAAATAGAACAACTATTTATCCTTTCGGACTAAGGTTGTATATATTTTTAGCATAATTGTACACATCGACAGGTGAATATTTACACGGCAGCTTTTAAATTATGTCAAAGCTGAGGTACAGCAACAGCACAACAGTATTTTGCATCGCTCACTAAAATTCGTCTAGTCTTATAGAATTTTTGTTTTATCATAGGCGCTGCATAATTTCTATGCTGAAATATCAAAAAAGCTTAAGTATGTGCTCAGACGCTTACATATTTGGTTTAGAATATTACACGTACGTTCTTAGACTGTATGCATCACCATGTTGACTTCATTAGGAGTACATTAATTCAATATATAAAGTACCATCATATGGTAATCAAAGGAAATATCTTAGGAGCGTGTAAGAGCAAGGCGGAAAACATTTTAAGACTATATTTTATAAGCTAATAAGTACATATCAGCTTATATATATAAAGTAATATGTATCGCTTGTATTACATTTGTCACTCGACGTGGGGTGTCATTGCTTTCGCTGTGCGTTTTCTCCGCCTAATATAAACAACGATTGCACCGGGACCAACACTGTCATGAGATTCCATCAGGATCTTTGCTAAAGGATATCTCAGAACAACGTAGAAAATTCCTTGATAAGCTTTCGGCTCTATATTGCCAATTCTCCATTTTTCGTTCCGATCCACCAAAATGTGATGCCTCCAGCACCTATTTTGCAAAGACGAGTTTTATCCATTTTAAACCACTCAGTTCAGCAATTCGCCGATGCTTTGTGGTTTCTGTGATATTACTGTTCAAAGCAAATCGATTTTACAGTTTCGCATTTGTAATATGGTCATACACATGTGAAGATTTTGTTTGCGTTCCATCAGGGTACCCGAAACAATATGCGTGAAAAAAATGCATGTTTTGGCTAATACAAGATACAACAACACACCTAGTAGACGTAAGTGCTTATTGGACCGTCCAGCTTCTGGTCTTCTAAAATGAACATAAACTATTCTATATCAAGCCGCTAACGACGGCAGTAGGGATACATTTTGAAACCTGCACATCCTACTTTATGGGCGGTAATCCACGTGTACAAGTACGTAGTCACTAAATGATAAACAACCTGAAAACGTTGCTTGGTTCACAGAATGCAAGCATGAAGCGTTTGTGGAAACAACGATCTGAGGATCTGCACTGTACCTGCTGCACATGGTATCACACAAACCGGACGAGTTCCTGCCGAAACTGCTATAAGAGCTGTTTAACGAAGCGCTATCGCAAGATCCTGATATATTCAAATCAAACCCAAAGTGATTAATTCTCTAATAAGATAAAATTCGTGTAATTTATATTAGCTAATTTCAAATATATATTAGCTACTATATATGCAAAAGGGTAATTATATGAAATTATATATGAAACTAGGTAATTTATATATTACTTTATGTGTATATAAAGAAATATATAAATAATGATCCAAGTTTCAAGTTCTATTATATAAAGCTTCTTTCCCAAAGTGCTCTTGCACCTCAGCATCTGCGCGTAGCTGTAGATATTTCAAGGATTATGTTCGTCAAAGATAAGTAATCTTTGCTCCGACTACAAATCGAAGATGATATTGGTGATTTGCCTTAGGGGATTTAAATACTCATACATTCATTCCAATTCAAATGCTATAGTGAAAAAATAACAAACGGTAATACGATAGGCTATAATCAGTGCCTCAAAATACAGTGCTCGATAAATCACGTAAAATGTCAAACTTTTTGGTGTTTCTCATCAAATCGTGGGCTAGGAAATCCACGTAAAATTTCGATAAACTTTCACGAATAATCAGCTTATGTTATTAAACTTCGTCACCGCGTAATGGGCAGATGGCTCATGCCGTACTGCAACTCGCGGCGTTATAAATAAACCAAAATTTCCTCAGCTAATGAAAGTAGACAAAGGAAGTAGTTAAAATCGCTCCTAAAACACGAGAACCTTTACCTTCTACATATATAGAATATAGTATATATTTAAAATTAGCTAACAAAAATTATATATAACTAAATAGCTTATTTGAGAATTAGTTGCTTTGGAGCAGGATTTGCCCCCCCCAAGCACCGCCGATACCGCTCTCGTTAAACAGCTCTCATAGCAGTTTTTGCTGTTTTTTCTTCGGTCTCGCCAATACCATGTGCAGGAGGTACACTGTAGTTTTTCAGATCGTTGTTTCCAGGCAAACGCTTCATGCCCGCATTCTGTGAACCAAGTGATATATATTACTTTATACTAGTGATACTAGTGATATATATTACTTTATACATATAGAAGCTGATATGTACCGATGAGCTTATAAAATATAGTCTTACAATATTTTCCGCCTTGCCCACCACACTTTCTTAAAATATATTTCCATTTTGTGCCACACGATGGTACTGTATATATTGAATTAATGTACTCCCAAATGAAGTCTACAAACTGATGCCTACCGTTCTGTAGCTCGTACTTGAAAAATTCTAAACCATATATAAACGTCATACTTCAACTTTCTATATTCCGCCACCCTGTTTACTTAGTGTTTAGATTTATTCAAATTCTTTAGCGTTGACGCGAAAAATAAAAATTCTCCAAGTCCAAATGAATTTTTCGTGGGCGACAAAAATATTATTACAATGTTCCCGTAACCCCCCCCCCACAGGATTTGAAAAACCGCCTTGTAAACATTCAGCTGTCGATGTGTACAATCATGCCAGAAAATATAATAGTTAAGACCGAAAACAGAAATAGCTCACTCCAATTTTTTTTTTGTTTCTGTTCTACGACGTGCGAAAATCAGTGCCTGCGTTCCCCCCGATGGGGCCTTTCGCTCTGAATTTTTCGTATTCTTGTTCCTACCGCGCACTGTCAAAAACGAATCATTTGTGCCTGAATTGCGCAAATCATTTTATTACATTTAGATATCCTGTGACACACAAATAGATTTTTATTACATGCTTTCACATTCCATTATGCCAAGAATTAAGAAATATTGCCGAAAATTATCTGATAACGCAGTACACCGCCTCCCTGAGTTTTGCGATTTAAATATTCGGTACTAGTTACGCTGCAAAAATTTGGTGAATTGTATGTTTATTGTGTATCACTTCTACTATGAAGGCTAACTTGTACTTCATTACCTTCTTTTCGGTGCCTGTGTTCCTAGTGATAACCGCCGACAGGTAATGTTTGAATTTAGTTATTATATATTTATCAGAAGTTTACAACCATGGACTATTTGAAAGATAATGAGCCAATTATGCATGGTAATTAGACGTTAATTGCGGGAAAAACGGATCACCTATCATAGGTAAGGTTGTGCAAAGTTCGTTTTTTCGAAAAAGCTTCTGCGTATCAAATCATTTTACACGTGTCATACAATTAAAAGCACTCCTAGTACCGTTAGTTATTTGAAGATACAAAGAGTTTATTGTACATAGAATTTGGTCAGGCAAGATGCCAATGACCAGATCCTTACACTTTTTTAGTGAACCATAATTGACAACAAATAATCTAACGGCGAAAAATGTTTTTCGGGCCAAAAATATTGAACTCATGTTATAGAAAAGAACCCAAAACAAAGTATTCTCTATATTTGAACTTAATTGTAGCGTTAGAAATCTCGCGGTAGTCTTTCCTCATTCTTCCTCTTAATCAGCGATATACATCCCAAGTTTTTGTGACAGTTTCACCAATTAATCATATATTTAGTGCAGGAATATCAGCGATCGGTTAGTTGATATTCCTGGTGCAAATTTTTGGTTATTTGCGGTTTGATAACAGAAAAACAAGAAACCTTGGCAGAAGCTGATAATTATGCAACATTTGGAGTATTCTTCTACAACTTTGGAGTATTCTGAGGTTGTTTCTACCGTCACGTAAGCTAAAGTAAATGAGTAAGACTGATAGTCATCCATATCTATAATTTTTTCATGATATCTAAATATGCCTATTATTTAGCTCTCTAAAGCGCTTGTAACGTTAAGCCGACACAACGATAAATTTCAAAATGTATATTTTACATTTCAGATGCAAATTCGACACCTGAAATGTCAAGTACTCTTGAAGGTGCGTTTATTTGCTTATATGCTAATGCTTATAAAGTTAATAACTGAAGTTAAATCTATGTTATTGTTTTTGATAGAAACTATTCTTGAATAATATATCATTACAAACACATTCCGATCCTATAGTTAGAAATCTACACATTATTTATCGTTTTAACTCTTTTTATACGATGTAAGAGGTGTTGATAACTCCACAGCATGAAATTGACGCACAACATAAAAATATTTATTTATAGAAGTTACGACCACAACAGCACAGCCTCCAGCACCGACTACGACGGCGGCGCCCGAACCACCAGTACAGACTGAAGCTCCGAAGACTGATGCTCCACCGCCAGCTCCAAAAAGCTCATCGGAATCTAGTGGTAAAGTGACATTTATTGTAGCCCTAATTGCTGATTTAATTTAGCGTCATATTGCAGCAAAATATGAATATGTTATGATAAAAGTAACAGTAGCAAAACACGGCGTATCAACGCAAGAATTAACTAACCCTATAGAAGAAAAAGTCTTTTATGTTTTGCGCAAACTAGCAGGGTGAAAATGTCATACAGATAGTAAATAACAATATTGCATAAAATATTTACAGAAACGTATGTAGTTAAATTCTTTTGGTGATGAACAGAAATAATACAAGAGTAAATTTAAGATGCGTTTCCAACCGCCCACTTGCGGCAGCATGTACAAAACGTTTTTAGAGACCAAAAAGTGGATTTCAATAGCCGTATTCAAGTTCGATATTTTTCGGGCAAACGCAATTCGGTCCCTGTGCTTTAGCACCAATGTGTTCGTGAACATTTTCAAACTATAATGCTTGTATAATGTGTTTATTCACACCATTCATCATTTTTGTACTATTATGTTTATGACCATGAATTAATGAGCCTACGGTTTTTAGTACAGTTTTGAATCAAGAAGTGCTACAGATATTATTGTTTCTCACCGTCACAGTGATCCGTATTCGTTAAAATCTGGCATTTTAGTAGGATATCCTACGGTCCACATTGTTAAGGTATGACACTATCCTGACGTCTAAATTGAATATTTTAACAAATAAACACATTATACAAGTATTACTGTAGTGATGAATTCCACGGGAGGAAATATTATAATCTGGAAATCATAGTCTCCGATGCAAACGGCATACATAAAATTTGCTCGCACATAACATTTACTGTTTAATTTCCTGAAACAGTAGAATTAAATGTTCCGTTCATCACCCATCAACGAATTAAGAAATTACAAAATATGTGACAATGTACAATATAACCAACATTAACCTACATATGCTGAGATTAATTTTAAACTCATTGCATCACTAAATATGTGAATATATGGTAAAATTTCAGACAGTAACAATTAAATTAAATTAAGTTGCAGTTAGTTAACTTTCGTTCGCTTACATCGTATAAAAAGAGTTAAAACGATAAATAATGTGTAGATTTCTAACTATAGGATCGGAATGTGTTTGTAATGATATATTATTCAAGAATAGTTTCTATCAAAAACAATAACATAGATTTAACTTCAGTTATTAACTTTATAAGCATTAGCATATAAGCAAATAAACGCACCTTCAAGAGTACTTGACATTTCAGGTGTCGAATTTGCATCTGAAATGTAAAATATACATTTTGAAATTTATCGTTGTGTCGGCTTAACGTTACAAGCGCTTTAATAAGCTAACAATAGGTATTCATATCATGAAAAAATTATAGATATGGATGACTATCAGTCTTACTCATTTACTTTAGCTTACGTGACGGTAGAAACAACCTCAGAATACTCCAAAGTTGTAGAAGAATACTCCAAATGTTGCATAATTATCAGCTTCTGCCAAGGTTTCTTGTTTTTCTGTTATCAAACCGCAAATAACCAAAAATTTGCACCAGGAATATCAACTAACCGATCGCTGATATTCCTGCACTAAATATATGATTAATTGGTGAAACTGTCACAAAAACTTGGGGATGTATACTGGCTTATTAGAGGAATAGAGGAAAGCTTACCGCGAGAAATTTCTAACGCTAGATTAGTTCAAATATAAGAGAGCACACTTCGTTCGAGTTCTTTACTATAACATGAGTTCAATATTTTTGGCCCGAAAAACATTTTTCGCCGTTAGATTATTTGTTGTCAATTATGGTTCACTAAAAAAGTGTAAGGATCTGGTCATTGGCATCTTGCCTGACCAAATTCTATGTACAATAAACTCTTTGTATCTTCAAATAACTAACGGTACTAGGAGTGCTTTTAATTGTATGACACGTGTAAAATGATTTGATACGCAGAAGCTTTTTCGAAAAAACGAACTTTGCACAACCTTACCTATGATAGGTGATCCGTTTTTCCCGCAATTAACGTCTAATTACCATGCATAATTGGCTCATTATCTTTCAAATAGTCCATGGTTGTAAACTTCTGATAAATATATAATAACTAAATTCAAACATTACCTGTGGTTACCACTAGGAACACAGCACCGAAAAGAATAACTAATGAGAGTGCAGCCTTCATTGTTAAAGTAATACACAATAAACGTACAATACACCAAATTTTGCAGCGTAACTAGTACCGAATATTAAATCGCAAAACTCAGGGTGCTTTTATACCATTATCGGATTGTTTTCGGCAATATTTCTAATTCTTGGCATAATGGAATGTGAAAGCATGTAATAAAAATCTATTTGTCTGTCACAGATATCTAAATGTAATAAAATAATTTGCGCAATTCAGGCACAATGATTCGTTTTTGACAGTGCGCGGTATAAACAAGAATACGAAAAATTCAGAGCACCTGAAAATTTCGTTTCGGACGCAGCACAGACGTGCACACGTCGTAGAACAGAAAAATCAACAAATTAGAATAACTATTTATCCTTTCGGTCTTAACTTGTATATTTTCTGGCATGATTGTACACATCGACAGCTGAATATTTACAAGGCAGTTTTTCAATCCTGTCAAAGCTGAGGTACCGGAACAGTGTAATAATATTTTTGTCGCCCACAAAAATTCATTTGGACTTGGAGAATTTTTATTTTAGCATAGACGCTAAAGAATTTGAATAAATGTAAACACTAAGTAAACAGGGTGGTAAAATATCAAAAGTTGAAGTATGACGTTTATATATGGTTTAGAATTTTACAAGTACGAGCTCAGACAGTAGGCATCACCATGTTGACTTCATTTGGAGTACATTAATTCAATATATACAGTACCATCATGTGGCAGGCAATGGAAATATCTTAGGAGCGTGTGAGAGCAAGGCGGAAAATATTGTAAGACTATATTTTATAAGCTAATAGGTACATATCAGCTTCTATATGTATAAAGTAATATATATCACTAGTATCACTAGTATAAAGTAATATATATCACTTGGTTCACAGAATGCAAGCATGAAGCGTTTGTGGAAACAACGATCTGAGGATCTGCACTGTACCTGCTGCACATGGTATCACACAAACCGGACGAGTTCCTGCCGAAACTGCTATAAGAGCTGTTTAACGAGAGCGCTATCGCAGATCCTTGATATATTCAAATCAAACCCAAAGCAACTAATTCTCAAATAAGCTATTATTATATATAATTTTTGTTAGCTAATTTCGAATATATACTATATTCTATATATGTAGAAGGTAAAGGTTCTCGTGTTTTAGGAGCGATTTTAACTACTTCCTTTGTCTACTTTCATTAGCTGAGGAAATTTTGGTTTATTTATAACGCCGCGAGTTGCAGTACGGCATGAGCCATCTGCCCATTACGCGGTGACGAAGTTTAATAACATAAGCTGATTATTCGTGAAAGTTTATGGAAATTTTACGTGGATTTCCTAGCCCACGATTTGATGAGAAACACCAAAAAGTTTGACATTTTACGTGATTTATCGAGCACTGTATTTTGAGGCACTGATTATAGCCTATCGTATTACCGTTTGTTATTTTTTCACTATAGCATTTGAATTGGAATGAATGTATGAGTATTTAAATCCCCTAAGGCAAATCACCAATATCATCTTCGATTTGTAGTCGGAGCAAAGATTACTTATCTTTGACGAACATAATCCTTGAAATATCTACAGCTACGCGCAGATGCTGAGGTGCAAGAGCACTTTGGGAAAGAAGCTTTATATAATAGAACTTGAAACTTGGATCATTATTTATATATTTCTTTATATACACATAAAGTAATATATAAATTACCTAGTTTCATATATAATTTCATATAATTACCCTTTTGCATATATAGTAGCTAATATATATTTGAAATTAGCTAATATAAATTACACGAATTTTATCTTATTAGAGAATTAATCACTTTGGGTTTGATTTGAATATATCAAGGATCTGCGATAGCGCTCTCGTTAAACAGCTCTTATAGCAGTTTCGGCAGGAACTCGTCCGGTTTGTGTGATACCATGTGCAGCAGGTACAGTGCAGATCCTCAGATCGTTGTTTCCACAAACGCTTCATGCTTGCATTCTGTGAACCAAGCAACGTTTTCAGGTTGTTTATCATTTAGTGACTACGTACTTGTACACGTGGATTACCGCCCATAAAGTAGGATGTGCAGGTTTCAAAATGTATCCCGCCTGCCGTCGTTAGCGGCTTGATATAGAAGAGTTAATTTTCATTTTATAAGACCAGAAGCTGGACGGTCCAATAAGCACTAACGTCTACTAGGGGTGGTGTTGTATCTTGTATTAGCCAAAACATGCATATTTTTCACGCAGATTGTTTCGGGTACCCTGATGGAACGCAAACAAAATCTTCACATGTGTATGACCATATTACAAATGCGAAACTGTAAAATCGATTTGCTTTGAACAGTAATATCACAGAAACCACAAAGCATCGGCGAATTGCTGAACTGAGTGGTTTAAATGGATAAAACTCGTCTTGCAAAATAGGTGCTGGAGGCATCACATTTTGGTGGATCGGAACGAAAAATGGAGAATTGGCAATATAGAGCCGAAAGCTTATCAAGGAATTTTCTACGTTGTTCTGAGATATCCTTTAGCAAAGATCCTGATGGAATCTCATGACAGTGTTGGTCCCGGTGCAATCGTTGTTTATATTAGGCGGAGAAAACGCACAGCGAAAGCAATGACACCCCACGTCGAGTGACAAATGTAATACAAGCGATACATATTACTTTATATATATAAGCTGATATGTACTTATTAGCTTATAAAATATAGTCTTAAAATGTTTTCCGCCTTGCTCTTACACGCTCCTAAGATATTTCCTTTGATTACCATATGATGGTACTTTATATATTGAATTAATGTACTCCTAATGAAGTCAACATGGTGATGCATACAGTCTAAGAACGTACGTGTAATATTCTAAACCAAATATGTAAGCGTCTGAGCACATACTTAAGCTTTTGATATTTCAGCATAGAAATTATGCAGCGCCTATGATAAAACAAAAATTCTATAAGACTAGACGAATTTTAGTGAGCGATGTAAAATACTGTTGTGCTGTTGCTGTACCTCAGCTTTGACATAATTTAAAAGCTGCCGTGTAAATATTCACCTGTCGATGTGTACAATTATGCTAAAAATATATACAACCTTAGTCCGAAAGGATAAATAGTTGTTCTATTTTGTTCATTTTTCTGTTCTACTACGTTTGCACGTCTGTGCTGCGTCCGAAATGAAATTTTCAGGTGCTTTGAAGTTTTTGTATTCTTGTGTATACCGCACACTGTCAAAAACGATTCATTGCGTCTGACTTGCGCATATTATTTTATTACATTTAGATATCTGTGACAGACAAATAATATTTTTATTACATGCTTTTTTCATATTGCAATATGCCAAGAATTAGAAATATCGCCGAAAACATGCCGATAACAGTATAAAAGGACCCTGAATTTTGTGATTTAATATTCGGAACTAGTTACGCTGCAAAATTTGGAGTATTGTACGTTTATTGTGTATTAGTTGAACAATGAAGGTTGTATTTCCATTAGTTATTCTTTTCGGTGTCGCGTTGCTAGTGGTAACCACAGGTAATGTTTGAATTTAGTTATAATATATTTATCAGATGTTTACAAGCATGGACTATTTGAAAGATAATGAGCCAATTATGCATGGTAGTTAGACGTTTTTGAGGGAAAAAACGGAGTACCTGTCATAGGTAGTGCAAAGTTCCTTTTTTAGAAAGCTCTACTGCGTATCTAATCTTTTACACATGTCAGACAACTAAAAGCCCTCCTAGTACTTAGTTATATGAAGAGTCAAAGAGTTTATTGTAGATAGAATTTGGTCAGGCAGCATGCCAATGACCAGATCCGTACACTTTTTAAGTGAACCATAATTGACAACAAATAATCTAACGGCGAAAAATGTTTTTCGGGCCTAAAATATTGAACTCATGTTATAGTAAACAACTGGAACGAAGTGTGCTCTCTTATATTTGGACTAATCTAGCGTTAGAAATTTCTCGCAGCAAGCCTTCCTCTATTCCTCCAACAAGCCAGTATACAGCCCCAAGTTTTTGTGGCAGTTTCACCAATTAACCATATAATTAGTGCAGGAATATCAGCTATCGGTTAGTTGATATTCCTGGTGTAAATTTTTGATTATTCGCGGTTTGATAGCATAAAAAACAAGAAACCTTGGTAGCAGCTGATATTTCCGCAACATTTGGAGTATCCTTTCTACAACGTTGGGTATTCTGAGGTCGTTTGCACCGTCACGTAATCTAAAGTAAATGAGTAAGTCTGAATAGTCATCCATATCTATAATTTTTTCATGATATGTAAATATGCTTATTATTTAGCTCTCTAAAGCGCTTGTAACGTTTAACCGACACAACGATAAATTTCAAAATGTATATTTTACGTTTCAAATGCAAATTCGACACCTGAAATGTAAAGTAACTCTCCTTGAAGGTGCGTTTATTTGCTGATCTGTTAATGCTTATAAAGTTAATAACTGAAGTTAAACCTATGTTATTATTTTTAATAGAAACTATTATGAATAAATGTATAATATATCATTACAAACACATTCCGATCCTATAGAAATCTACACATTATATTTATCGCTTTAATTCGTTTGATACGTTGTAAGAAGTGTTGACAATAACTCCATTTCATGAAATTGACGCACAACATAAAAATATTTACTTATAGAAGTTAACGCCAACGACAGCACAGCCTCCAGCACCGACTACGACGGCGGCACCCGAACCACCAGTACAGACTGAAGCACCAAAGAATTGATGCCTCCACCTCCGAGCTCCAAAAAGCTCATCGGAATCTAGTGGTAAAGGTGACATTTATTGTAGCCCTAATTGCTGATTTAATTTAGCGTCATATTGCAGCAAAATATGAATATGTTAGGATATAAGCAGCAGTAGCAAAGCACGGCGTATCAACGCAAGAACCCCTAAACTAACCCTATAGAAGAAAAAGTCTTTTATGTTTTGCGGAAACTAGCAGGGTGAAAATGTCATACAGAACCAATACAGCAATCCTGCATAAAATATTTACAGAAATGTATGTAGTTAAATTCTTTTGGTGATGAACAGAAATAATACAAGAGTAAATTTAAGATGCGTTCCCAACCATCCTCTTTCTACAGCATGTACAAAACGTTTTTAGAGTACAAAAAAACGTGGATTTCAATAGCCGTATCTAAGTTCGATGTTTTTCGGGGCGAACGTAATTTGGCCCCTGTGCTTTATAGCACCAATGTGTTCGTGAACATTTTCAAACTATAATGCTTGTATAATGTGTTTATTCACACCATTCATCATTTTTGTACTATTATGTTTATGACCATGAATTAATGAGCTATTAATACAATACGTAACTGAACGAAGTAGAT